>JAKWBO010000892.1:0-24112 GCA_034336685.1 Luscinia luscinia
CCCCTCCCCAATCCCAGGGTCTCACCGCGGGTCCTCGCCCTGGCCCCAGGCGTTCAGGGGCTCTCGCCCCTCCCTGCCGGGGTCCAGGCGGGCGAGGCCGCGCGGCCCCAGCGCCCGCAGCAGCCGCGCCACGAACCGCGGCCTCAGGGCGACCCCGCGGGCCACGAAGAGCCCCTGGGCCAGCGCCAGCCCCGCCGCTCGCCCCGGCCCGCAGCGCCGCCAGCAGCGCCCGCAGCTCGGCCGCGACCCCGGGGCTGCGGGAAACTGAGTCACGGGCGGGGCGGGGCTGGGGAGTTGAGGGATTGGGGATAGTGGGGTTGGGGGGTTGGAGGATTGGGGATTGGGGGATTGGGGGTTGAGGACATTGGGGGATTTGGGGACATTGGGGGATTGGGGATTGGGGGATTGGGGACATTGGGGATTGGGGACATTGGGGATTGGGGATTTGGGATACTGGGGGATTGGGGGTTGGGGACATTGGGGACATTTGGGACATTGGGGACACTGGGGGATTGGGGGTTGGGGTTGGGGACATTGGGGATTGGGGACACTGGGGGGTTGGGGGATTTGGGGGATTTTGGGGATTTGGGATTTGGGGCATTGAGGACATTGGGACCCCTGGGGACACTGGGGACATTGGGGACATTGGGGATTGGGGGATTGGGGACATTGGGGACATTGGGGGATTGGGGGTTGGGGACACTGGGGTCATTGGGGACATTGGGGACATTGGGGACATTGGGGACATTGGGGGATTGGGGACATTGGGGACATTGAGGGACATTTGGGGATATTTGGGGACATGCAACCACCACCCCCATCGTGGCGACAGGGACCCCAAAATGTCCCCTATGGGGATGGGGACCCGTGACCCCTCCCCAAATGTCCCCTTAAATGGGGACAATGACCCCAAATCCCCATAGGGACAATGACCCGAAATCCCATCCCAGTGGGGACAATGACCCCAAAATGTCCTAAATGGGGACAATGACCCCAAATCCTCCTCCCCAATGAGGACAATGACCCCAAAGTGTCCCCAATGGGGACAATGACCCCAAATCCCCATAGGGACAACGACCCCAAAATGTCCTAAATGGCGACAATGACCCCAAAATGTCCCCAACTGGGGACAATGACCCCAAAATCCACCCCAGTGAGGACAAGGACCCCAAATCCGCCTCCTCCAATGAGGACAATGAGCCCAAAATATCCTAAATGGGAACAACGACCCCAAATCCTCCCCAATGGGGACAACGACCCCAAAATGTCCTAAATGGGGACAGTGACCCCAACCCCCACCCCCCAATGGCGACAATGACCCCACCATGTCCCCAGCTGGGACAATGACCCCAAATCCGCTCCCCTCCCAATGGGGACAAGGACCCCACAATGTCCCCAATGGGGACAATGACCCCAAATCCTCCTCCCCAATGGGGACAATGACCCCACCAGTGTCCCCTAATGGCGACAATGACCCCAAAATTTTCCTAAATGGGGACAATGACCCCAAATCCCCATAGGGACAACGACTCCAAAATGTCCTAAATGGGGACAGGGACCCCAAATCCGCTCCCTCCCCATAGGGACAACGACCCCAAAATGTCCTAAATGGGGACAATGACCCCAACCCCCACCCCCCAATGGCCACAATGACCCCACCATGTCCCCAGCTGGGACAATGACCCCAAATCCGCTCCCCTCCCAATGGGGACAAGGACCCCACAATGTCCCCAATGGCGACAACGACCCCAAAATGTCCTAAATGGGGACAGGGACCCCAACCCCCACCCCCCAATGGCGACAATGACCCCAAAATTTCCTAAATGGTGACAGGGACCCCAAATCCCCATGGGGACAACGACCCCAAATGTCCTCAAATGGGGACAATGACCCCCAAAGTGTCCTAAAATGGGGACAATGACCCCAAAATCCGCCTCCCCCAATGGAGACAACGACCCCACCGTGTCCCCAGCTGGGACAATGACCCCAAATCCGCTCCCCTCCCAATGGGGGACAAGGACCCCACAATGTCCCCAATGGCGACAGCGACCCCACCGTGTCCCCAGCCGTGCCGGCGCTTCCCCCGGCTGTCCCCGCTGTCCCCTCACCGTCCATGCTGAGGCCGGTGGCCGCCTCCAGCTGCCGCCGGCCGCTCCCGGCCGTGGCCACCTGCAGCGCCGCCAGCACCGAGGCGGCGCCCAGGGGCGCGAAGGCGGCGTTGGTGTCACCGCGGGC
Organism: Luscinia luscinia; assembly: GCA_034336685.1. Classification (NCBI taxonomy): domain Eukaryota; kingdom Metazoa; phylum Chordata; class Aves; order Passeriformes; family Muscicapidae; genus Luscinia; species Luscinia luscinia. The sequence continues at coordinate 2,236 of JAKWBO010000892.1, forward strand.
GTCCAGCGCCGCCCGGAACAGCCGCAGCCCAAAATCTGTCACCAGCTGCGACACCCGGCCCGGCTCTGGGGACACCGGGGCAGCCAGGGACAGCAGGGACAGCAGGGACAGCGGGGACAGCGGGGACACACGCATCCTGTGGGACATGGGGACATTGGGGGGATTGGGGACACTGGGGACACTGGGGGGACTGGGGAGACTGGGGACACTGGGGGGATTGGGGAGACTGGGAGGATTGGGGACATTGTATTGAGGATTGGGGACATTGGGGACACTTTGATGGGGATTGGGGACACTGGGGACACTGGGGAAAATGGGGACATTGGGGGATTGGGGACACTGGGGACACTGGGGACACTGAGGCACACTGGGGACACTGGGGAGACTGGGGACACTGGGGACATTGAGGGATTGGGGACACTGGGGACACTGGGGACACTGCACACGGGGACACTGGGGACACTGGGGACATTGGGGACACTGGGGAGATTGGGGAGACTGGGGAGACTGGGGAGACTGGGGGATTGGGGACACTGGGGACATTGGGGACATTGGGGACACTATGGGGATTGGGGACACTGGGGACACTGGGGGATTGGGGACACTGGGGACATTGAGGGATTGGGGACAGGACATTGGGGACACTGAGGGTTGGGGACATTGGGGACACTGAGGGGTTTGGGCCAGTCCCAGTCCCGGTCCCAGTCCCAGTCCCAGTTCCAGTTTCAGTTCCAGTCCCAGTCCCAGTCCCAGTCCCAGTCCCAGTCCCAGTCCCAGTCCCAGTCCCAGTTTCAGTCCCAGTCCCGGTCCCGGTCCCAGTCCCAGTTCCAGTTCCAGTTCCAGTTCCAGTTCCAGTTCCAGTCCCACTCCAGTCCCAGTCCCAGTCCCAGTCCCGGTTCCAGTCCCAGTCCCAGTCCCAGTCCCAGTCCCAGTTCCGGTCCCGATCCCGATCCCGATCCCGATCCCGATCCCGATCCCGGTCCCGGTCCTGGTCCCGCTGCCCCCTCACCTCTCTCCGGTCTCGGTCCCGGTTCTGCTGTCCCACACTCAGCTCCGGGTTTAGTTCCAGTATCCCGGTACCGGTCCTGGTCTCACTCCCGGTGTCCCGGCGCCGGTCCCGGTGTTTTAATCCCGGTCCCGGTTTCCCAATCCTGGTCCTGATGTCCCGATGTCCTGATCCAGATCCCGAAGTTCCGGTCACGTTCCCACTGTCCCGTTCCCGTTCCCACTGTCTCTGTCCCGGTCCTGTTCCCGGTTCCCTTCCCGTTCCCACTGTCCCGGTACGTTCCCACTATCCCCTTCCATTTCCCGGTCCTGGTCCCAGTCCCGGTCCCGGTACGGGCGTTCTGATCCCGGTCCCGTTCCGGTCCCGTTCCCACTGTCCCGGTCCTGTCCCGGTACCTCCCGGTCCCGGTGTTCTGATCCCAGTCCCGTTCCCGTTCCTACTGTCCTGGTCCCGTTCCCGTTCCCATTCTCCCGGTCCCGGTCCCGTTCCCACTGTCCCGTACCGGCTGTCCCAGTCCTGTCCCGGTACCTCCCGGTCCCGGTCCTGGTCCTTTCCCAGTACCTCCCGTTCCCACTGTCCCTGTCCCTGTCCCGTTCCCGTTCCTACTGTCCTGGTACCTCCCGGTCCCGGTCCCGGTCCTGGTCTTTTCCCGGTACCTCCCGTTCCCACTGTCCCTGTCCCGGTCCCGTACTCCGCTGCCCCGTTCCCGTTCCCGGTCCCTGTCCCGGTCCCGTACCCGCTGTCCCGGTCCTGTCCCGTTCCCATACCCGCTATCCCGGTCCTGTCCCGGTCCTGTTCCCGCTGTCCCGTTCCCGTACCCTCTGTCCTGGTCCTGTCCCGGTACCTCCCGGTCCCGGTGTTCTGATCCCAGTCCCGTTCCTGTTCCCACTGTCCTGGTCCCGTTCCTGCTCCCATTCTCCCGGTCCCGGTCCCGTTCCCACTGTCCCGTACCCGCTGTTCCAGTCCTGTCCTGGTACCTCCCGGTCCCGGTCCCCGGTGTTCTGATCCCTGTCCCGGTCCTGTCCTGTTCCCGTACCCGTTCCCGGTCCTGTCCCGGTCCTGCACCCGCTGCCCCGTTCCCGGTCCTGTACCCGCTGTCCTGTTCCCGTTCCCGTTCCCGGTCCCTTCTCGGTTCCGTACCCGCTGTCCCGGTCCTGTCCCGTACCCCGGTCCTGTCCCGTTCCCGTTCCCGTTCCTGTCCCGTTCCCGTTCCCGTTCCCGCTGTCCCGTTCCTGTTCCCGTTCCAGTACCCGCTGTCCTGTTCCCGTTCCTGTTCCTGTTCCCGGTCCGGTCCCGGTCCGGCTCTGCCGCCCTGGCCCCGCGCGGTTCCTTTAAAGGGCGGGGCGGGGGCGGGGGAAACAAAGGGATGGGGGATTTCCATCGGTGTCCCCTGTGACGTCACCACCCACGCGTGTCGCTCCTGTCCCTTACCGTGACCCCTCCGTGACCCCCCGGTGTCCCTGTGTCCCCCCATGTCCCCGTGTCCCCCTGTGTTCCCTTGTGTCCCCCATGTCCCCGTGTGTCCCCCATGTCCCCGTGTCCCCCCGTGTCCCCCGTGTCCCCCCATGTCCCCCGTGTCCCCTGTGTCCCCCTCGTGTCCCCCGTGTCCCCCCGTGTCCCCCCAGTGTCCCCTGTGTCCCCATGTCCCCCCATGTCCCCAATATCCCCCTGTGTCCCCCTGTGTCCTCCGTGTCCCCTCGTGTCCCCCATGTCCCCAATATCCCCTCGTGTCCCCCCATGTCCTCGTGTCCCCCATGTCCCCTACCCCGTGTCTCCCCATGTCCCTCTCTGCTGTCACCCCTGGGTGACGCCAGGGCCCCCTTCCTGCGGGGTGACGTGGTGGCGCTGCGGTGACGCTGCGGGGACACTGCGGTGACACTGGGGTGACATCGGGGACAGAGCGGGGAGGGGGAATTAGGGTCAGGGGTCAGTTCCAGCGCCCCACAGACCCCACAGAGCCCCACAGATCCCATAGAACCCCATAGACCCCTATAGACCCCTATAGACCCCTATAGACCCCTATAGACCCTATAGACCCCTGTAGACCCCTATAGAACACTATAGACCCCTATAGAACCCTACAGACCCCTATAGACCCCATAACCCCCCTATAGAATTCTATAGACCCCTATAGACCCCATAACCCCTACAGAACTCCAGAGATCCCTATAGAACCCTATAGACCCCTACAGAATCCCATAGACCCCTATAGAATTCCATATTCCCCTATAGACCCCTATAGAACGCCATAGATCCCTATAGAACCCTATAAAACCCTATAGAACCCCATAGATCCCTATAGAACCCTATAGAAACCTATAGACCCCTATAGAACCCTATAAAACCCTATAGAATCCCATACCCTTATAGAACCCTATAGAACCCCACAGACGCCTATAGACCCCATAACCCCTATAGACCCCTATAGACCCCTATAGACCCTATAGAATCCCATAATCCCCTATAGACCCCTATAGAACCCCATAGATCCCTATAGAACCCTATAAAACCCTATAGAACCCCATAGATCCCTATAGAACCCTATAGAAACCTATAGACCCCTATAGAACCCCATAGATCCCTATAGAACCCTATAAAACCCTATAGAACCCTATAGACCCCTATAGAACCCCATAGATCCCTATAGAACCCTATAAAACCCTATAGAATCCCATAACCCCTATAGACCCCTATAGACCCCTACAGACCCCTATAGACCCCTATAGACCCCTATAGACCCCATAACCCCTATAGAATCCCATAACCCCTATAGAATCCCATAATCCCCTATAGAATCCCATAACCCCCTATAGAATCCCATAATCCCCTATAGAATCCCATATTCCCTATAGAATCCCATATTCCCCTATAGAATCCCATACCCCCTACAGACCCCATAAACCCCAAAAATCCCCTTTGAAAAAATCCCCTTTTTTTAGAATTTTTAATATTTTTTTTCCCCCTCTGGCGCCTTTTTTTTTTTTTTAAATTTTTTTTTTCCTTTTTTCCCTTTTTTGCCCAAACTTGGGCCGCGCTGGAGGAGTCAAAGCGCAGGAATTTCCTCAGGAACCCAAACCCGCCGCTTTTCCACCCAAAATTGGAGCGGGGGCCGCGATTACTCAGCGTGGGGGAGGGGGCGCGTCTGGTCACGTGGGACGAGGGGGGGGGACACGGGGACACCCCCCCGGTGACGTCACGGGTGGGCAGAGGGGGGTCCCACCCCGAAATTAATCTAAAAATTCAGAATTTGCCAAAATTTTTCCTCAAAAATCCAGAAACTCCCAAAAAAATCAGACCCCCCCAAAATTAATAAAAAATTCTGATTTAGGAAAAACGCCCCAAAAATCCAGAAAATCCCCCCAAAAAATTCTGACCCTCCCAGATTTCATCTAAAAATCCAGAATTCGCCAAAAATTTTCTTAAAAATGCAGAAAATCCCCCAAAGAATCTGACCCTCCCCCAAAATTAATAAAAAATCCAGAATTCGCCAAAATTTTCTCAAAAATGCAGAAAATCCCCCAAAGAATCTGACACCCCCAAAATTAATAAAAAAATCCTGATTTAGACAAAGTAGCCCCAAAAATTCAGAAATCCCCCCCAAAAATCTGACCTCCCAAAATTAATAAAAAATCCTGATTTAGACAAAAATCGCCCCAAAAATTCAGAAACACCCAAAAATCTGAACCCCCCAAAATTAATAAAAAAAATCCTGATTTAGACAAAAATCGCCCCAAAATTCCAGAAACTCCCAAAAAAATTCTGACCCCCCAAATTTCATCTAAAAATCCAGAATTTGCCAAATTTTTTCTCAAAAATCCAGAAATTACCCATAAAAAACTGAACGCCCCCCAAAATTAATAAAAAATTCTGATTTAGACAAAAATCGCCCCAAAATTCCAGAAAATCCCCCAAAAATCTGATCCACCCCAAAATTAATAAAAAATTCTGATTTAGGCAAAATCGCCCCAAAAATCCAGAAAATTCCCCCCAAAAATTCTGACCCACCCAAATTTCATCTAAAAATCCAGAATTCGCCAAAATTACCCCAAAATCCAGAAACACCCAAAAAATCAGACCCCCCAAAATTAATAAAAAATCCTGATTTAGACAAAAATAGCCCCAAAATTCAGAAATCCCAAAAATCTGACCCCCAAAATTAATAAAAATCCTGATTTAGACAAAAATCGCCCCAAAATTCCAGAAACTCCCAAAAATCTGACCCTCCCCAAAATTAATAAAAAATCCTGATTTAGACAAAAATCGCCCCAAAATTCCAGAAACTCCCAAAAAATCTGACCCCCCCAAAATTAATAAAAAAATTCTGATTTAGACAAAAATCGCCCCAAAAATTCAGAAATCCCAAAAAAATCTGACCACCCCCAAAATGAATAAAAAACCATCTTGATTTAGACAAAATCGCCCCAAAAATCCAGAAAATTCCCCCAAAAATCTGACACCCCCAAAATTCACCTAAAAATTCAGAACCTCCCAAAAAAATCAGATCCCACAAAAATTCCCTAAAAATCCAGAATTCGCCAAAAATCGCCCCAAAAATTCAGAAAATCCCCACCCCAAAATCAGAACCCCGCCTGAAAATTTCCCTAAAATTCAGAATTCTCCAAAAATTCAGGAGCCCCCCCCAAAAAAATCAGATCGCCCCCAAAAATTCCCCTAAAAATCCAGAATTTTCCCAAAATCTCCCCAAAAATTCGGAATATCCCCCAAAATGTGACCCCCCCAAAATTCCCCTAAAAAATTCAGAATTCTCCCAAAATCCCCACAAAATTCCTCCCAAAATCCCAGAACCCCCCCAAAAAATTCCCAAAAAATCCAGAGCCCCAAGCAGGACCCCAAATCCCCCTGGAACCCCCAAATCCCCCAAATCCTCCAGGACCCCAAAATTTCCCCAGGACCCCCAAATCCCACTCAGGACCCCCAAATCTCCCCAATTTACCCCCAAATCCCACTCAAGACCCCCAAAATTCCTCTGGGACTCCCCAAATTCCCACCCAGGACCCCCAAAATCCCCCTGGAACCCCAAAATCCCTCAGGGATCCCCCAAAATCCCCTCAGGATCCCCCAAACTCCACCCAGGACCCCAAAATTTCTCCCAGGACCCCCAAATCCCACCCAGAACCCCCCGAATCTCCCCCAATTCACCCCAAACCCCACCCAGAACCCCAAAATCCTCCCTGGGACCCCCCAAATCCCACCCAGGACCCCCAAATACCAGCCCAGGACCCCAAAATCCCCCCCATGACCCCCCAAAACTCCCCCTAGACCCCCAAATCCCACTCAGGACCCCCAAATCCCCCCAATTCACCCCCAAATCCCACCCAGGACCCCAAAATCCCCTCTGGGATCCCCCCAAACTCCACCCCAGGACCCCCAAAATTTCCACCCAGGACCCCAAAATTTCCCCAGGACCCCCAAATCCCCATCCAGGACCCCCAAATTTCCCCTAGGACCCCCAAAATCCCCTCAGGGACCCCCCAAATCTCCCCCAGTTCCCCCAAACTCCACCCCAGGACCCCAAATCCACCCCCAGGACTCCCAAAATCCCCCTCAGGGACCCCCCAAATCCCACCTAGGACCCCCCCAAATCTGCCCCAATTCACCCCCAAACTCCACCCCAGGACCCCAAAAATCCCCTCAGGGATCCCCAAATTCCCCGCAGGACCCCCCCAGCCCCCCCCCGTGACTCATTTTTGGGGTGACTCACCCGGGTCTGGGCTCCTTCCTGCGGGGTCCCTGGGGACGGGGGGTCACATCCAGCCCATCCCAAATTCCTCCTGATTCACCCCAAAACCTCCCTGCACCCCAAATAACCCCGGAAACCTCCTCGCACCCCAAAAATCAAGGGGTTCACCCCAAAAACTCCCACAGACCCAGATCAGGCGAGATTCACCCCAAAATCCTCATGGATCTATCCCAAATTTGTATGGATTCACCCCAAATTCGCTGGGATTTACCCTAAAATCCACCTGGATTCACCCCAAAATCTTCGTGTATTCACCCCAAAAACCTCAGCGCACCCCAAAAATCAAGGGGTTCACCCCAAAAACTTCCACAGGCACAAATTCGCTGGGATTTACCCCAAAATGTGCACGGGTTCACCCCAAAATCCTCATGGATTCACCCCAAAATCCTCATGGATTCATCCCAAATACACCCGGATTCACCCCAAAATCCTCCTCGCACCCCAAAAATCAAGGAGTTCACCCCAAAACTTCCCAGAGACCCAGATCAGGCGAGATTCACCCCAAAATCCTCATGGATCTATCCCAAATTTGTATGGATTCACCCCAAATCCACCCGGAGTCACCCCAAAATCTTCGTGGATTCACCCCAAAAACCTCAGCGCACCCCAAAAATCAAGGGGTTCACCCCAAAAACTCCCACAGGCACAAATTCGCTGGGATTTACCCCAAAATGTGCACGGGTTCACCCCAAAATCCTCATGGATTCACCCCAAAACCCTCATGGATTCACCCCAAAAACCTCAGCGCACCCCAAAAATCAAGGAGTTCACCCCAAAAACTCCCGCAGGCACAAATTCAATGGGATTGATCCCAAAATCCTCATGGATTCACCCCAAATTCGGTGGGATTCACCCCAAAATCCACCTGGATTCACCCCAAAACCCTCATGGATTCACCCCAAATGCCTCCCTGCACCCCAAAAATCAAGGGGTTCACCCCAAAACTTCCACAGGCACAAATTCGCCGGGATTTATCCCAAAATCTGCACGGATTCACCCCAAAATCCACATGGATTCACCCCAAATCCACCTGGATTCACCCCAAAATCCTCCCTGCACCCCAAAAACCAAGGGGTTCACCCCAAAAACTCCCACAGGCACAAATTCGCTGGGATTTATCCCAAAATCCTCATGGATTCATCCCAAATTCGCTGGGATTCACCCCAAATTCGCTGGGATTCACCCCAAAATCCTCATGGATTCACCCCAAAACCTCAGCGCACCCCAAAAATCAAGGGGTTCAACCCAAAAACTCCCACAGGCACAAATTCGCCGGGATTTATCCCAAAATCTGCACGGATTCACCCCAAATTCGCTGGGATTCACCCCAAAATCCACCTGGATTTGCCCAAAATCCACCTGGATTCACCCCAAAATCCTCCTCGCACCCCAAAAATCAAGGGGTTCACCCCAAAAACTTCCCACGGACCCAGATCAGGAGAGATTCACCCCAAAATCCTCATGGATCTATCCCAAATTTGTATGGATTCACCCCAAATCCACCCGGAGTCACCCCAAAATCTTCGTGGATTCACCCCAAAAACCTCAGCGCACCCCAAAAACGAAGGGGTTCACCCCAAAAACTCCCACAGGCACAAATTCGCTGGGATTTATCCCAAAAACTGCACGGATTCACCCCAAAATCCTCATGGATTCACCCCAAAATCCACCTGGATTCACCCCAAAATCCTCCTCGTACCCCAAAAATCAAGGGGTTCACCCCAAAACCTCCCGGAGACCCCAAACTTGTCCCCGTCCCCCGCGCTGTCACCCCGCAGGGTGTCCCGTGTCCCCAAATCCTGTGTCCCCAAATCCTGTGTCCCTCCGTGTCCCAAATCCCGTGTCCCCAATGTCCCAAATCCCGTGTCCCAAACCCCCGTGTTACAAATCCCGTGTCCCCTCCGTGTCCCAAATCCCGTGTCCCAAGTCCCGTGTCCCCAAATCCCGAGTCCCAAATCCCGTGTCCCCAAATCCTGTGTCCCCCAATCTCGTGTCCCCAAATCCCGTGTCCCCAAATCCTGTGTCCCCATCCCGTGTTCCAAATCCCTGTCCCACGTCCTGACCCTTGTCCCTGTCCCCGTCCCCTGTCCGACCCCCTGACCCACCATGTCCCTTGTCCCCTGTCCCACATCCTGACCCCGTGCCCCACATCCCTGTCCCGTGTCCCCCAATTCCCACGTCCCTTGTCCCCTGTCCTGTCCCCACCCCGTGTCCCTCCATGTCCCCCGTCCCCTGTCCCGTGTTCCGTGTCCCCACCCCGTGTCTCAAGTCCCCTGTCCCGTGTCCCCACCCTGTGTCCCACCATGTCCCCTGTCCCCTGTCCCGACCCTGTGTCCTTTCTCCATCCCGTGTCCCCATCCCCTGTCCCCTGTCCCGTGTCCTGACCCTGTGTCCCTGTCCCCATCCCCGGTCCCCACCCCACATTCCCATCCCTGACCCTTGTCCCCTGTCCCCTGTCCCCTGTCCCGACCCTGTGTCCTTTCTCCATCCCCTGTCCCGTGTCCCCTGTCCCCTGTCCCCACCCCGTGTCCCACCGTGTCCCCTGTCCCCTGTCCCGTGTCCTGACCCTGTGTCCCCTGTCCCCATCCCCGGTCCCCACCCCACGTTCCCATCCCCTGACCCTTGTCCCTGTCCCATGTCCCGACCCTGTGTCCTTTCTCCATCCCCTGTCCCGTGTCCCCTGTCCCCTGTCCCCACCCCGTGTCCCACCGTGTCCCCTGTCCCATGTCCTGACCCTGTGTCCCTGTCCCCACTCCATGTCCCACCATGTCCCCATCCCTGTCCCCTGTCCCCACCCCGTGTCCCACCATGTCCCGTGTCCCCTGTCCCCATCCCGTGTCCCCACCCCGTGTCCCACCATGTCCCGGTCCCGTGTCCCGACCCTGTGTCCCCTGTCCCCATCCCCGGTCCCCACTCCACGTTCCCATCCCCTGACCCTTGTCCCTTGTCCCGTGTCGTGACTCTTGTCCCCTGTCCCACGTCCTGACCCTTGTCCCCTGTCCCACGTCCTCACCCCGCGTTCCCATCCCGTGTCCTTTGTCCCCTGTCCCCATCCCCTGTCCCATCCCCTGGCCCGTCCCACGTCCCGTCTCCGGTGTCCGACGTGTCCCTGTCCCCTGTCCCCTGTCCCCTGTCCCTGTCCCTGTCCCCATCCCGAGTCTCACGTCCTGGCCCGTCCCACGTCCCCTGTCTCCGGTGTCCCTGACGCGTTCCCATCCCCTGTCCCCTGTCCCCTGTCCCCTGTCCCCTGTCCCCTGTCCCACGTCCCTTGACCCTGTGTCCCACATCCCTGCCCCGTGTCCCCTGTCCCCGCCCCGTGTCCCACCATGTCCCCTGTCCCTTTCCCAGTGTCCCCACCTCGTGTCTCCCCATGTCCCCCTGTCCCACGTCCTGTCCCCTGTCCCGTCCTCACCCCGCGTTCCCATCCCGTGTCCTTTTGTCCCTGTGCCAAGTCCTGGCCTGTCCCTGTCTCCCTGTCCCTGTCCCATCCCCTGTCCTTGTCCCTGTCCCATCCCCTGTCCCCTGTCCCTGTCCCATCCCCTGTCCTTGTCCTCTGTCCCTGTCCTCTGCTCTGCCCCTTGTCTCCTGTGCTCTGTCCCTGTGCCTGTCCCTGTCCCTGTCCCTGTCCCTGTGCCTGTCCCTGTCCCTGTCCCTATCCCCTGTCCCTGTCCCCTTGTCCCTGTCCCTGTCTCTTGTCCTTGTCTCTCTGTCCTTGTCCCTGTCTCTTGTCCCTGTCCCTGTCCCTGTCCCTGTCCCTGTCCCTGTCCCTTGTCCCTGTCTCTGTCCCTGTCCCTGTCCCTGTCCCTGTCCCCTGTCCCTGTCCCTTGTCCCTGTCTCCTGTCCCTGTCCCTGTCCCTGTCCCTGTCCCTGTCCCTGTCCCTGTCCCTGTCCCTGTCCCTGTCCCCTGTCCCTTGTCCCTGTGCCTGTCCCTGTCCCTGTCCCTGTCCCTTGTCCCTTGTCCCTGTCCCTGTCCCTTGTTCTCTTGTCTCCTGTCCTTGTCCCTGTCCTTGTCTCTGTCCCTTGTCCCTGTTCCCTGTCTCTTGTCCCTGTCTCCTTGTCCTTGTCCCTTGTCCTTGTCTCTTGTCCCTGTCCCTGTCTCTCTGTCCCTGTCCCTTGTCCCCTGTCCCTTCTGTCCCTTGTCTCTTGTCTCTTGTCCCTTGTCCCTTGTCTCCTGTCCTCTGTCCCTGTCCCTTTGTCCCTTGTCCCTGTCCCTTGTCCCTGTCTCTGTCCCTTGTCCCTGTCCCTGTCCCTGTCCCTGTCCCCTGTCCCTGTCCCTGTCCCTGTCCCTGTCCCTGTCCCTGTCTCCTGTCCCTGTCCCTGTCCTTGTCTCTTGTCCCTTGTCCCCTGTCCCTTGTCCCCTGTCCCTGTCCCTGTCCCTGTCCCTGTCCCTGTCTCTTGTCTCTGTTCCCTTGTCCCTGTCCCTTGTCCCTGTCCTTGTCCCTGTCCCTGCCCCTGTCCCTGTCCCTGTCCCTGTCCCTTGTCCCTGTCCCCTATCCCCTTGTCCCTTGTCCTTGTCCTTGTCTCTCTGTCCCTTGTCCCTGTCCCCTGTCTCTTGTCCCTTGTCCCTTGTCCCTGTCCCTGTCCCATCCCCTGTCCCTGTCCCTGTCCTTGTCCCTGTCCATGTCCCTGTCCCTGTCCCTGTCCCTGTCCCATCCCCTGTCCCTGTCCCTGTCCCTGTCCCTGTCCCTGTCCCTGCCCCTGTCCCATCCCCTGTCCCTGTCCCTGTCCCCACCTCCCCGCCCCACCGGGAGCAGCACACGCGGCTCGGCCACACCCGGCCACGCCCTCGGGGACAGCGGGATGTGCCCTGGGGAACCTCCCGGAGCTGGGGGATGGCACCGGCTGGCACCAGCGACATCAGTGACACCAGTGACACCAGAATGGCACCGGCTGGCACCAGCGACACCAGCGACACCAGTGACACCAGAATGGCACCGGCTGGCACCAGCGACACCAGTGACACCAGTGACACCAGAATGGCACCGGCTGGCACCAGTGACATCAGTGACACCAGAATGGCACCGGCTGGCACCAGCGACACCAGTGACACCAGTGACACCAGTGACACCAGAATGGCACCAGTGACACCAGAATGGCACCGGCTGGCACCAGTGACACCAGTGACACCAGAATGGCACCAGTGACACCAGCGACACCAGTGACACCCGTGGCACACCAGTGACCACCAGTGACAGCAGTGACAGCAGTGACAGCAGTGACAGCAGTGACATCAGTGACACCAGTGGCACACCAGTGACACCAGTGACACCAATGACAGCAGGGTGACACCAGTGACACACCAGTGGCACCAGTGGCACACCAGTGACAGCAGTGACACCAGAACACCAGAACACCAGTGACACCAGTGACAGCAATGACAGCAGGGTGACACCAGTGACACCAGTGACACACCAGTGACACCAGTGACACCAGTGACAGCAATGACACACCAGTGACACCAGTGACACCAGAGTGACACCAGTGACAGCAGTGACACCAGAGTGACACCAGTGGCACACCAGTGACACCAGTGACACCAGTGACACCAGTGACACCAGTGGCACACCAGAACACCAGTGACAGCAATGACAGCAGGGTGACAGCAGTGACACCAGTGGCACACCAGTGACACCAGTGACACCAGTGACACCAGTGACAGCAATGACAGCAGGGTGACACCAGTGACACCAGTGACACCAGTGACACCAGTGACAGCCGGTGTCCCGCGTGCGGGGACGAGGGCGGTGCCGGCTGTCACCGCGTCCCTGCCCCGCTCTGTCCCCTCCCGGTTTTATGGTGGCCAAAAGTCCCCGCGGGATGTCCCGCGTGTCACCAGTCCCGCGGCGCCCGCGCTGGGGACACATCCCGGGGACAGATCCGGACAGCTCCGTGTCCCCAACGCCGCCACCCGCGCTCGGGGACAGTCTCGGGGACAGATCCCGGTGTCCCCCCGCCATGGGGGCGCGGCGGCTCTGGGGGCTCTGCGCCTGCGTCCTGCTCGTCTGCTCAGGTGGGACCCCTCCCCAACCCTGCAGACCCCTCCCCAATCCTGCGGATCCCTCCCCAGCCTCAGGATCCCTCCCCAAGTCTGGGGATATTGCAGACCCTCCTCAACCTCGGGACCCCCGTCCCAACTCCTGGGGCTGAGACCTCTCCCCAATCCTCGAGACCCCTCCCCAACCCTGCGAACCCCTCCCCATCCTCAGGACCCCATCCCCAACCTCGCGGACCCCTCCCCAACCTCGGCACCCCCGTCCCAACCTCGGGGATCCTCCCGGAGACCCTCGTCCCAACCCCTGGGGGCTCGAGGACCCCTCCTCAACCCTGGACATTGGGGACCCCTCCTCAACCCTGGGGCTGGAGACCCCTCCCCAGCCCCGGGGACATTGGGGACCCCTCCCCAGCCCCTGCTGGCATTGGGGACCCACTTCTCAACCCAGGGACCCCTCCTCAACCCTGGGGTTCTGGGGACCCTCCCCAGTCCTGTTGTCACTGGACCCCCTCCCAACCTGGGAATCCCCTCCCCAGCCCCCGGGGACATTGGGGACCCCCTCCCCAGCCCTCCCCGGGGACCCCTCCCCAGCCCTGCCAGCCCTGGGGATCCCCTACGGAGCGGGGCCGGGATCGCCCAAACACCGCGGGGGGGTGGGGGGAACAGAGGAAATTGGGGGGTTTGGGGGGGTCCAGGGGGTCTTTGGGGTGTCCCAGGGGTTTTTGGGGGGATCCAGGGGTCTTTGGGGGGGAGTTCAGGGGTCTTTTGGGGGTCCAGGGTTTTTTGGGGATATCCAGGGGTCTTTGGGGGCGTTCAGGGATCCTTGGGGGTTCAGGGGTCTTTGGAGGGGTCCAGGGGTTTTTGGGGGGTCCAAGGGGTCTTTAGGGGAGTTCAGGGGTCTTTGGGGGCTCAGTGGAACTTTGGGGGTCCTGCGTTGGGAGTCTTGGGACCCCCAATCCTTGGGGACGGGGTTGGGATTTTGGGGGATGTCGGTCTGGGGTGGGGAGGGTCTTTGGGGGTCCAGGGCTGTTTGGGAGGGGGTCCGGGGAGGTTTTGGGTGTTGTCACCCAGCCGGGGGTCTCGGGGAATTTTGGGGGACGAGGGAGGGACTTTGGGGGACGCGGGTGTGTTGTGGGTGGGGGTCTCTGGGGGGTCTGGGGGTCTCTGAGGGGTCCGGGGGTCTCTGGGGGTCTCTGGGGGTCCCTGGGGGTCTCTGGGGTGTCGGGGAGTCTCCGGGGGTCTCTGAGGGGTCTGGGGGTCTCTGAGGGGTCCGGGAGTCTCTGGGGGTCTCTGGGGTTCTGGGGGATCTCTAGGGTCTCTGGGGGTCTCTGAGGGGTCCAGGGATCTCCGGGAGTCTCTGGGGGTTCTGGGGGGTCTCTGGGGGTCTCTGGGGAGTCTCTGAGTCTCTGAGGGGTCCGGGAGTCTCTGGGGGTCTCTGAGGAGGTCCGGGGGTCTCTGGGGGTCTCCGGGAGTCTCTGGGGGTTCTGGGGGCTCTCTGGGGGTCTCTGGGGGGGTCTCTGAGTCTCTGAGGGAGTCCGGGGGTCTCTGGGAGGTCCGGGGTCTCTGGGGTGGGGGGACTCTGCAGGATTTGGTGGCCCGGGGGGTTTTCGGGGGGGAGGTTGCACAGGGCAGGGCCGGGACCCGCAGGACCCCGGCGTGGCGACCCCGGGGACGACCCCCGCGAGTCGAGTCCCGGCCAGCGCGGCGACCCCCGGAGCGACCCCCGGGGCGACCCCCGGCCAGCGCGGCGACCCCCGGGCTCCCGGCAGGGATCGCAACGGGCACGAGCGACTGGGACTTCTCGGGGAGCGGCTCCGGCGCCCCCCCGACCCCCGAGACCACCAGGACCCCTCGGGGCGACCACCACCCCAGCACCCACCACCTCGGCTGAGCCCAGCCCCGCGCCCCCCACGCCCCCCGTGCCGCCCACCGCCCCTCCCACCGCCGGCACCAGTGAGTCGCCCCCTCGGGGGTCTCGGCGGCCGCGCCCCTGCCCCGGTTGTGCCCGGGGGTCGCTGCCACAGCCCGCGCTGTCCCCCGCAGACCCCTGCCTGAACGGCGGCACCTGGGCCGGGGGCGCTGCCTCTGCCCCGGCGGCTTCCAGGGGAAAGGTGCCAGAGCGCCCAGGACAGCGTGGAGGCCAAAAAACGGTGCGGGGGGGAGGGGCTCGGGGGTCGTGGGGTGACCACCTGGGGGTCGTGGGGTGACCACCTGGGGGTCGTGGGGTGGTCACCTGGGGGTCGTGGGGTGACCACCTGGGGGCCGTGGGGGACCACCTGGGGGTCGTGGGGTGACCACCTGGGGGCCGTGGGGTGAAACCACCTGGGGGTCGGGGTGAAACCACCTCGGGGGCCGTGGGGTGACCACCTGGGGGTCGGGGTGGTCACCGGGGGCTCCTGGGGCTGCTGGGAGGGTGTGAGCTGGGAATGGGGAGACCACGGGGGATTGGTGCCGCCGTGGGGGGATTTGGGCCACGATGGGGGATTTGGGCCAGCATGGGGGATTGGGGCCACCTCAGAAAGATTTAGGCCATCATGGAGGGGTCCGACCATCATGGGGGATTTGGGCCACCAAGGAGGGATTTGGACCACTGTGGAGGATTGGGGCCACTGTGGGGGATTTGGGGCCACCTCAGAGGGGTTGGGGCCACCTTGGGGGATTGGGGGCCACCATGGGGGAATTTGGGCCACCATGGAGGGATTGGGGCCACCTCAGAAGGATTTGGGCCACTGTGGGGGATTTGGGCCAGCATAGAGGGGTTGGGGCCACCATGGAGGGATTTAGGCCACTAAGAAGGGATTTGGGCCACCATGTGGTGATTGGGGCCACCATGGAGGGATTGGGGCCACCATGGGGGATTGGGGCCACCCCAGAAAGATTTGGGCCACCATGGGGGATTGGGGCCACCACAGGGGGACTGACCCCGGGTGAGTTTTGGGCTCGCCACACCCACGGGGTGACCCTGGTGAGTCTGGCCCGGGCTCGGGGTGGCCACGGGGCTCCGAGCTGGCCAGGGGGCTCTGGGCTGGCCAGGGGGCTCTGAGCTGGCCAGGGGGCTCGGGGTGGCCATGGGGGCTCGGGGTGGCCACGGGGACTCTGAGCTGGCCAGGGGGCTCTGAGCTGGCCAGGGGGCTCGGGGTGGCCCCGGGGGCTCTGGGCTGGCCCCGGCTCTGGGCTGGCCAGGGGCTCTGGGCTGGCCAGGGGCTCGGGGTGGCCCCAGGGGCTCTGAGCTGGCCATGGGGGGTTCGGGGTGGCCACGGGACTCTGAGCTGGCCAGGGGGGCTCGGGGTGGCCCCAGGGGCTCTGAGCTGGCTAGGGGGGCTCGGGGTGGCCACGGGGACTCTGAGCTGGCCAGGGGGTTTGAGCTGGCCCCGAGCTCTGGGCTGGCCAGGGGCTCGGGGTGGCCCCAGGGGTCCTAGCTGGCCCCGGGGCTCTGGGGTGGCCAGGGGCTCTGGGGTGGCCCCAGGGGCTCTGAGCTGGCCCCGGGCCGGGCTGAGCCCCGGTCCCTCCCCTGACGGCCGGCCCCCGGGCGCAGCCACGCTGAACGCCACGGTGGGGATGAGGACCAGCATCGACGCCGCTTCGACGAGAAACTCGGCGACGCCTCCTCGGAGCAGTTCCGGAACTTCACCAGGGACTTCCAGCGCACGGTGAGGGCGCGGCGACCCCGGGGCGACCCTGGGGTGACCTTGGGGTGACCTTGGGGTCACCTTGGGGTGACCCTGGGGCGACCCCGGGGCGACCCTGGTGCGACCATGGTCACCTTGGGGTCACCTTGGGGTGACCCTGGGGTGACCCTCGGGTGACCCTCGGGTGACCCTGAAGTGACCCTGAGGTGACCCTGGGGCGACCTTCGGGTGACCCTGGGGTGACTGTCGGGTGACCCTGGGGCGACCTTGGGGTGACCCTCAGGCGACCCTGGGGTGACCCTGGAGTAACCCTGGGGTGACCCTGAGATGACCCTGGGGTGACTTTGGGGTGACCTTGGGATGACCCTGAAGTAACCCTGGGGTGACCCTGGGGTGACCTTGGGGCGACCCTGGAGTGACCCTGGGATGACCTTGGGATGACCCTGGGATGACCCTGGGCTGACCCTGGCCTGACCCCCGGCGTGACCCCGGCGTGACCCTGGGCGCAGCCCCCCCACGGCGATGGGGCCGTGACCGATCCCCTCTCTCCGCCCCCGCAGATGTCGCAGATTTATCGCGATATCAAGGGCTACAGCGGCGTGGAGGTCAAAAAACTGAGGTGAGCGCCCACCTGGGGCCCGGGCGGGGTCCTGACCCCCTCCAGAGGGGCGAGGCACCCACGGGGGTCGGCCTGAGGTCCCAGTTCAGTCCCGAGCCGCGCTGTGCCCGACCAGTGCCTCAGGAGGTTCATGTCCATTCCATACTGGGCACCCGTACTGGTCCCAGTTTGGTCCCGAGCCGCGCTGTGCCCGACCAGTGCCTCAGGATGTTCATGTCCATTCCATACTGGGCACCCGTACTGGTCCCAGTTCAGTCCCGAGCCACGCCAGTGCCTGCAGCGCCCCCAGGATGTTCATGTCCATTCCATACTGGGCACTCCATACTGGTCCCAGTTCAGTCCTGAGCTGCGCTGTCCGACCAGTGCCTCAGGACGTTCATGTCCATTCCATACTGGGCACTCCATACTGGTCCCAGTTTGGTCCCGAGCCATGCCGTGCCCGACCAGTGCCTCAGGAGGTTCATGTCCATTCCATACTGGGCACCCGTACTGGTCCCAGTTTGTTCCCGAGCCATGCCGTGCCTGACCAGTGCCTCAGGAGGTTCATGTCCATTCCATACTGGGCACCCGTACTGGTCCCAGTTCAGTCCCGAGCCGCGCTGTGCCCATGCAGCACCCCAGGATGTTCATGTCCATTCCATACTGGGCACCCATACTGGTCCCAGTTTGGTCCCGAGCCACGCTGTGCCCGACCAGTGCCTCAGGATGTTCATGTCCATTCCATACTGGGCACCCCATACTGGTCCCAGTTCAGTCCTGAGCCGCGCTGTGCCCGACCAGTGCCTCAGGAGGTTCATGTCCATTCCATACTGGGCACCCATACTGGTCCCAGTTCGGTCCCGAGCCGCGCTGTGCCCGACCAGTGCCCACAGGAGGTTCATGTCCATTCCATACTGGGCACCCATACTGGTCCCAGTTCAGTCCCGAGCCACGCTCCCCTTTTCTCCCACAGCCCGGGCAGCATCCTGGTGGACTACGACGTCCTCCTGGTGGTCACCGCCAGCGCCGTGGCCGAGGACACGGTGAAGAAGATCTCGCAGAACCTCGCCAGCGCCGTGCACAGCTACACCGACTGCGACAAGAGCTGCACCGGCACCGACTGTGAGCCGCCCCGGGGGTCCCCGAGCCGCCCCGGGGGTCCCCGAGCTCCCTGAGGCCCCCGCGGGGGTCCCCGGCCGCGGGGTCGCCCACCGGCTGCTCTGTCCCCGCCAGGTTCTTTGTGCTTCGTGGCCGACTCCACCCTTGTCCAAAACATCACCGTGCAGGACGTGGAAGGAGGTGGGTGACGCGTGTGGCGTGGTTTGGGTGTCCCCATGGGGTGTTTTGGGGTCCCCATGGGGTGTTTTGGGTGTCCCCACGGCACGTTTTGGGTGTCCCCACGGCACGTTTTGGGTGTCCCCACAGGGCGTTTTGGGTGTCCCAACAGGGTGTTTTGGGTGTCCCACTGCGTGTTTCGGTGTCCCCTGGGGTGTTTGGGTGTCCCCACTGCGTGTTTTGGGTGTCCCCACGGCACGTTTTGGGTGTCCCCACGGGCGTTTTGGGTGACGCCCATGGGGTGTTTGGGGTCCCCACAGCACGTTTGGGTGTCCCCACGGCGTGTTTTGGGTGTCCCCATGGGGTGTTTTGGGTGTCCCCTTGGCGCTTTTTGGGTGTCCCCACTGCGTATTTTGGGTGTCCCCACAACACATTTTGGGTGTCCCATGAGGTGTTTTGGGTGTCCCCACGGGGCGTTTTGGGTGACGCCCACGGGGTGTTTTGGGTGTCCCCACGGCACGTTTTGGGTGTCCCCACGGGGTGTTTTGGGTGTCCCATGAGGTGTTTTGGGTGTCCCCACGGCGCATTTTGGGTGTCCCACAGCATGTTTTGGGGTCCCCACGGTGTTTTGGGTGTCCCCATGGCGGGTTTTGGGTGTCCCCACTGCATGTTTTGGGTGTCCCCACGGTGGGTTTTGGGTGTCCCCTTGGCGTATTTCGGGTGTCCCCACGGGGTGTTTTGGGTGTCCCACAGGGTGTTTTGGGTGTCCCCACAGCGTGTTTTGGGTGTCCCCATGGGGCGTTTTGGGTGTCGCCCACGGGGTGTTTTGGGTGTCCCCACAGCGTTTTGGATGTCCCCACGGCGCATTTTGGGTGTCCCCATGTGGTGTTTTGGGTGTCCCCACGGCGGGTTTTGGGTGTCCCCTTGGCGCGTTTTGGGTGTCCCAACAGCACGTTTTGGGTGTCCCCATGGGGTGTTTTGGGTGTCCCCACGGCGTGTTTTGGGGTCCCCACAGCGCGTTTTGGGTGTCCCCACGGCGTGTTTTGGGTGTCCCCACGGCGTGTTTTGGGGTCCCCACAGCACGTTTTGGGTGTCCCCCACGGGCGTTTTGGGTGACGCCCATGGGGTGTTTTGGGTGTCCCCACGGCGTGTTTTGGGGTCCCCACAGCACGTTTTGGGTGTCCCCACAGCACGTTTTGGGTGTCCCCACGGCGTGTTTTGGGTGTCCCCATGGGGTGTTTTGGGTGTCCCTTGGCGCTTTTGGGTGTCCCCACTGCGTATTTTGGGTGTCCCCACAACACATTTTGGGTGTCCCATGAGGTGTTTTGGGTGTCCCCACGGGGCGTTTTGGGTGACGCCCACGGGGTGTTTTGGGTGTCCCCACGGCAGCGTTTTGGGTGTCCCCACGGGGTGTTTTGGGTGTCCCCATGAGGTGTTTTGGGTGTCCCCACGGCGCATTTTGGGTGTCCCACAGCATGTTTTGGGGTCCCCACGGGGTGTTTTGGGTGTCCCCATGGCGGGTTTTGGGTGTCCCCACTGCATGTTTTGGGTGTCCCCACGGTGGGTTTTGGGTGTCCCCTTGGCGTATTTCGGTGTCCCCACGGGGTGTTTTGGGTGTCCCCACGGCACGTTTTGGGTGTCCCCTTGGCGCGTTTTGGGTGTCCCCACGGCACGTTTTGGGTGTCCCCTTGGCGGCGTTTTGGGTGTCCCAATGGGATGTTTTGGGTGTCCGCACGGGGTGTTTTGGGTGTCCCAACAGCGCGTTTTGGGTGTCCCATGGGGTGTTTTGGGTGTCCCCACGGGGCGTTTTGGGTGTGCCCTCGGGCGCTTTTGGGTGTCCCATGGTGGGTTTTGGGTGTCCCACGGCGGGTTTTGGGTGTCCCGACACCCGAGCACCACCCAAATTTCAACGCCCCGCGCTCTCGCCGCCGGCAGATGTGTGCCACTCGTACGTCCACGAGGACTTCAGGGATTTCTACACGCCGCACCTGACGGCGTCCGGCGTGCTCTGCATCACTGCGCTGCGACTCTCGCCACGCCGAGCCCTGGCCCTGCGTCCACGGCAGCTGCGCCGTGGGCCTGCTCGGGCCGCAGTGCTGGTAAGGAGCCGCTCCCCAAAAACGGGCGGTGCCCCCTGCCCCCAAACCCCCTGGTTGTGATCACCGCGATCTGCCCACCGTGGTGACCCCCGTGGTGACCACGCGGGTGTGGCCATGCCACTGCTGTGACACCTGTGAGCGTGGTGACCCCATCAACGTGGCCACCATGGCCACCATGGCCACCATGACCACCATGACCACCATGGCCACCATGACCACTATGGCCACCATGACCACCATGGCCACCATGACCACCATGACCACCATGGCCACCATGACCACTATGGCCACCATGACCACCATGGCCACCATGGCCACCATGACCACTATGGCCACCATGGCCACCATGACCACCATGACCACCATGACCACTATGGCCACCATGACCACCATGGCCACCATGACCACTATGGCCACCATGACCACCATGGCCACCATGGCCACCATGACCACCATGGCCATCATGACAGTGCCACAGCTGTGATCACCCCACTGCTGTGACACCCATGAGCGTGGTGACCCCATCAACGTGACCACCATGGCCACCATGGCCACCATGACAATCCCACGACTGTGGCCACCCCACTGCTGTGACACCCGTGAGCGTGGTGACCCCATCAATGTGGCCACCATGGCCACCATGGCCACCATGACCACCATGGCCACCATGACCACCATGACAATCCCACAACTGTGATCAGCCCCATGACCATGACGACCTCACTGCCATGGCCACAGTGCCACCATGGCCATCATGGCCACCATGACCCTCATGATTACCCCAAATACTCATGACCCACATGACCATGGTGACCTCACTGCCATGATCACCATGGCCCCCATGACCACCATGGCCACCATGACCACCTTATCTATCATGGCCACCATGACCACCATGGACCACCATGACCACCATGGACCACCATGACCATCATATCTACCATGGCCACCATGACCATCATGACCACCATATCTATCATGGCTACCATGGCCACCATGGACTACCATGACCACCATGACCACCATATCTACCATGGCCACCATATCTACCATGGCCACCATGACTACCATGACCACCATATCATGGCCACCATGGCCACCATATCTACCATGACCACCATATCTATCATGACCACCACGGCCACCGTGACAACCATATCTACCATGACCACCATATTTATCATGACCACCATGACCACCGTATCATGGCCACCATGGCCACCATCATGACCACCATGACTACCATGACCACCATATCTACCATGGCCCCCAAATAAGAAATGTTCAAGTTTGGGCAAACCTAGGGAAAAAACTTTTAGAAGAGCTTTTTAGGAAATAAAAATATGGCCCCCATGACCACCATGACCACCATATCTATCGTGGCCACCATGACTACCATGACCACCATATCATGACTACCATGACTACCATGACTACCATATCATGGCCACCATGACCACCATAGCATGGCCACCATGGCCACCATATCTACCATGGCCACCATGACCACCATATCT
>JAKWBO010000893.1:0-24084 GCA_034336685.1 Luscinia luscinia
AATTTTTTTCTAAATTTGAATTTTTGCTAATTTCAAACTTTTTGCTAAACTTGAATTTTTTTGCTAATTTGAATTTTTGCTAATTTCAAATTTTTTGCTAAATTTGAATTTTTTTCTAAATGTGAATTTTTTTCTAAATTTGTACTTTTTTTTCTAAATTTGAATTTTTTCTAAATTTGAATTTTTTTCCTAAATCTGAATTATTTTTGCTAAATTTGAAATTTTTTTGCTAAATCTGAATTTTTTTTTCTAAATTTGAATTTTTGGTGCCAATTCTGAATTTTTTTGTTAATTTCAATTTTTTCCTAAATCTGATTTTTTTTTCTAAATTTGAAATTTTTTGTTGCTAAATTTGAATTTTTTGGTGCCGATTTTGAACTTTTTGTCGCTTTTCTCACCCCCCTGACCCCGAATTTTCCCGAATTTCCCCAAAATTTCCCAAATTTGCCCAAATTTCCCTGGATTTTCCCCAGAGGCACCTCGAGGAAGGCGAAGTTCTTGTCCTGGTTGATCTGCACGGCCAGCACGGGGTTCCCTGGGGCCTGGGTCAGCCCCCCCAGGCGCATCTGGGCGTTGAAAAATCCATCATCGCCTCCTGGGAGAGGAAAAATAAAAAATTTGGGTTAGAAAAAAATTTGGGTCAAAAAATAAAATTTGGGGGTTTGGAGATCCGTCGTCGCTTCCTAGAGAGAAAAAAGAGATTTTGGGTCAAAAAATTGAATTTTGGGGGTTGAAAAATCCATCATCGCCTCCCCTGGGGAGAGGAAAAATAAAAATTTGGGTTAGAAAAAATTTGGGTTAAAAAATAAAATTTGGGGGGGTTTGGAGATCCGCCATCGCCTTCCTAGAGAGAAAAATGAGATTTTGGGTCAAAAAATTGAATTTTGGGTGGTTTAGGAATTCATCGCTGCCTTCTGAGAGAGAAAAAATAAAAAATTTAGGTTAGAAAAATAAATTTGGGTTAAAAAATAAATTTGGGGTTAAAAGAAATAAAATTTGGGGGGTTTAAAGATCCATCGTCGCTACCTAGAGAAAAAAAATGAGATTTTGGGTCAAAAAATTGAATTTTGGGTGGTTTAGAATTCATCATTGCCTTCTGGGGAGAGAAAATAAAAAATTTGGGTTAGAAAAATAAAATTGGGTTAAAAAATAAAATTTGGGTCAAAAAAAATTGGGTTAAAAAAACCAAAACTTGGGTAAAAACCCCAAAATTTGGGTAAAAATAAAATTCGGTAAAAAAAATTGGGTAAAAATAAAATTTGGCTAAAAACCCCAAAATTTGGGTAAAAACAAAATTTGGGTCAAAAAATAAAATTTCAGTGGTTTAGAAATCCATCATTGCTCTCTGGGGAGGAAAAATAAAAATTAGGGTTAGAAAAAATTGGGTTAAAAAAATAAAATTTGGGTCAAAAAATTGAATTTTGGGTGTTGTAAAATCCATCATTGCCGCCAGGGGAGAGAAAATAAAAATTTGGGTTAAAAAAATTTGAGTTAAAAAATAAAATTTGGGTCAAAAAAATTGAATTTTGGGTGTTGTAGAAATCCATCATTGCCTCCAGGGGGAGAGAAAATAAAAAATTGGGGTTAGAAAAAAAAATTTGGGTTAATAAAAATAAAATTTGGGTTAAAAAATAAAATTTGGGGGTTTGGAGATCCGTCGTCACTTGCTAAAGAGAGAAATGAGATTTTGGGACAGGAAAAATAAAATTAGGCTCAAAAAAATAAAATTTGGGTCAAAAAATTAAAATTTGGGTCAAAAAAATAAAATTTGGGGGTTTAGAAATCCATCATCACCTCGGTGATCCCAAAGGGATGTTCCACACGTACAGACACCCCATAAACCCCCCAGGACCCCCCAAATCTCCCCAGGACCCCAAATCCCCCCAAATCCCAAATCTCACCTCAGTGATCCCAAAGGGATGTTCCCACGTACAGGACCCCCAAACCCCCAGGACCCCCAAACCCCCAGGACCCCCAAACCCCCCAGGACCCCAGACTCACCTCGGTGATCCCAAAGGGGATGTTCCCCACGTACAGGACCCCCAGGACCCCCAAATCCCCCCAAATCCCCCCCAATTTAATTTCACCTCAGTGATCCCAAATGGGATGTTCCCCACGCACAGACCCCTAAATCAGGACCCCCCCAAATTCCCAAATCTCACCTCAGTGATCCCAAAGGGGATGTTCCCCACGCACGCCCCCATAAATCCTCCCCATAAATCCCCCCCAAAATTCCCAGATCTCACCTCAGTGACCCCAAAGGGATGTTCCCACGTACAGACCCCCAAACCCCCAGACCCCCCAAATCCCCAGGACTCCCCAAATCTCACCTCAGTGATCCCAAATGGAATGTTCCCCACGTACAGACCCCCATAAATCCCCGTCTCACCTCAGTATCCCAAAGGGATGTTCCCCGCACAGACACCCCAAATTCCCCAAATCTCACCTCAGTGATCCCAAATGGGATGTTCCCACGTACGTGCCCCCAGGACCCCCAGACCCCCCAGGACCCCCAAATCTCACCTCAGTGATCCCAAAGGGGATGTTCCCACGTACAGACACCCCAGGACCCCCCAAATCCCCCCAGACTCACCTCAGTGATCCCAAAGGGGATGTTCCCCACGTACAGCCCCCCATAAATCCCCAAATTCCCAAATCTCACCTCAGTGATCCCAAAGGGATGTTCCCCACGCACAGGACCCCCAGACCCCCCAAATCCCAAATCTCACCTCAGTGATCCCAAAGGGATGTTCCCCACGTACAGCCCCCCAGGACCCCCAGACCCCAAGATCCCCAAATCTCACCTCAGTGATCCCAAAGGGATGTTCCCACGTACAGCCCCCACAGATCCCCCAAATCCCCCAGACTCACCTCAGTGATCCCAAAGGGGATGTTCCCCACGTACAGACCCCCAGGACCCCCCAAATTCCCAAATCTCACCTCAGTGATCCCAAAGGGATGTTCCCCACGTACAGACCCCCAAAAATCCCCCAAATTCCCAAATCTCACCTCAGTGATCCCAAATGGGATGTTCCCCACGTACAGCACCCCATAGTCCAGACCCCCAGGACCCCATCCCCCAGGACCCCCAAATCCTCCAAATTCCCCAAATCTCACCTCAGTGATCCCAAAGGGATGTTCCCCACGTACCCCCAGGACCCCCCAGGACCCCCAAATCCCCCAAATTCCCAAATCTCACCTCAGTGATCCCAAAAGGGGATGTTCCCCACGTACAGACCCCCATAAATCCCCCCCAGGACCCCCAAATCTCACCTCAGTGATCCCAAAGGGATGTTCCTCACGTCACAGACCCCATAAATCCCCCCAGGACCCCCAAATCTCACCTCAGTGATCCCAAAGGGGATGTTCCTCACGTACAGACCCCCATAAATCCCCCCCCAGGACCCCCCCAAATCTCACCTCGGTGATCCCAAGGGGATGTTCCCACGTAGAGCCGCCTCGCCTGCCGTCATCTGGCTGCCGACCACGGGCACGGGCGTAGAGGTGACAGCGAGTCCGTCAGGGGTCGCTGGTGGGCAGCAGGGTCGTGGCTGGGGATCTGACCGCAGCTATTTGGGGACAGAGGGGTCACTCAGGGTCAGGAGGTCACTCAGGGTCACCAGAGGTCAGGGGTCACTCAGGGTTTGGGGGTGATAGCTGCAGTCCATCAGGGTCATGGTGGGCAGCAGGGCCGTGATCGGGATCTGACCCCGCAGCTATGGGGGCACAGAGGGTCAGGAGGTCACTCAGGGGTCAGCCAGAGGTCAGGGGTCACTCAGGGTCACTGGGGTCAGGGGGTCACTCAGTCCATCAGGGGTCATGGTGGGCAGCATGGGGCCGTGGCTGGGATCTGGACCCCGTGGCTGGGGGCACAGAGGGTCAGTCAGGGGTCACCAGGGGTCAGGGGTCACCAGGGTCAGGGGTCACTGAGGGTCCCTAGGGGTCACTCAGGGTCCAGGGGTCACTCAGTCCATCGGGGTCATGGTGGGCAGCAGGGCCGTGGCTGGGATCTGACCCCGGCTGGGGGCACAGAGGGGTCACTGAGGGTCAGGGGGGTCACTCAGGGGTCACCCAGGGGTCAGGGGTCACTGAGGGGTCACTGAGGGTCAGGAGGTCACTCAGGGTCACTCAGGGTTGGGGTGACAGCGAGTCCATCGGGGGTCATGGTGGGCAGCAGGGCTGTGGCCGGGATCTGACCCGTGGCTGGGGGCACAGAGGGGTCACCCAGGGTCACAGGGTCACTGAGGGGTCACTGAGTCACTCGGGTCACTCAGGGTCATTGAGGGTCTGTGGGGTCACTCAGGGATCACTGAGGAAGTTTGGGGTCACTCAGGGCCCGCACGTCACTGAGAGGTCACTGGGTCACTGAGGGTCTCTGGGGGTCTCTAGGGGGTCACTCAGGGGTCAGTCAGAGGTCAGGGTCACTCAGGGGTCACTCAGGGTTTGGGGGTGACAGCGAGTCCATCAGGGTCATGGTGGGCAGCAGGGCCGTGGCTGGATCTGACCTGCGGCTATTTGGGGATACAGGGGTCACTCAGGGTCACGGGGTCACCCCAGGGGTCAGGGGTCACTCAGGGGTCACTCAGAGGTCAGGGTCACTCAGTCCATCAGGGGTCATGGTGGGCAGCAGGGCCGTGGCTGGGATCTGACCCGCGGCTATTTGGGGATACAGGGGTCACTCAGGGGTCACTGGAGGTCACCAGGGGTCACCAGGGGTTTGGGGGTCACTCAGGGGTCAGGGGTCATGGTGGGCAGCAGGGCCGTGGCTGGGATCTGACCTGCGGCTGGGGACACAGAGGGGCTCAGGAGGTCACTCAGGGGTCACTGAGGGTCACTGAGGGGTCACTGAGGGTCACTCAGGGGTCTCTGGGAATCACTCAGGGTCTGGGGTCACTGAGGAGTTTGGGGGTCACTCAGGCGTGCAGGTCACCAAGGGTCACTGAGGGTCTCTGGGGGTCACTCAGGGGTCAGGGGTCACTGAGGGGTCACTGAGGGGTCAGGAGGTCACTCAGGGGTCACTCAGGGTTTGGGGGTGACAGCAAGTCCATCAGGGGGGTCATGGTGGGCAGCAGGGCCGTGGCTGGGATCTGACCCGCGCTTGGGGGTACAGGGTCACCAGGGTCACGGGGTCACTGAGGGTCAGGAGGTCACTCAGGGGTCACCAGGGTCACTCAGGGTTTGGGGGTGACAGCCAGTCCATCAGGGGTCATGGTGGGCAGCAGGGCTGTGGCTGGGATCTGACCCAGCGGCTGGGGTCACAGAGGGTCACCCAGGGGTCACCAGGGGTCAGAGGGTCACTGAGGGGTCAGGGGTCACTGGTCACTCAGGGGTCACTGAGGGTCTGTGGGGTCACTCAGGGGTCACTGAGGGAGTTTGGGGTCACTCAGGGTCTGCACGTCACTGAGAGGTCACTGGGGTCACTGAGGAGGTCTCTGAGGGGTCACTCAGGGTCACTCAGGGCCTGGGGTCACTCAGGGTCAGGGTCACCAGGGCGTGGGGGTGACAGCGAGTCCATCAGGGTCATGGTGGGCAGCAGGGCCGTGGCTGGGATCTGACCGCGGCTTGGGGGTACAGGGTCACTGAGGGGTCACGGGGTCACTCAGGGGTCACCGGGGGTCAGTCATCCAGGGGCTTGGAGGCTCACCAGGGTCAGGGGTCACTCAGGGGTTTGAGGTCACTCAGGGGTCACTGAGGGGTCACTGAGCGGTCAGGGGTCACTCAGGGGTCACTCAGGGGTCACTGAGAGGTCACTCAGAAGTCACTCAGAGGTTTGGGGGGTCACTCAGGGGTCACTCAGGGGGTCACTCAGGGTTTAGGGGTCACTCGAGGATCAGAGGGTCACTCAGAGGTTTGTGGGGTCACTCAGAGGTCACTCAGGGTCACTCAGAGGTCACTGAGGGGCATTTAAAGGGTCTGGGGGATTTGGGGGAGTCTCACAGAGCTCTGGGGGTCCTGAGGGGCTCTGGGGGCACTTGGGAGGGCTGGGGAGGTTTGGGGAGGGGGTCTCAGGCAGGGCTGGGGAGGTTTGGGGAGGGTCTCAGGCAGGGCTGGGGTCCCTTGGAGGGATTTGGGGAGGGGTCTCAGGCAGGGCTGGGGTCTCCAGGGGGAGGTTGGGGAGGGTCTCAGGCAGGGCTGGGGTCCCCAGGAGGGATTTGGGGAGGGGGTCTCAGGTAGGGCTGGAGGAGGTTTGGGGAGGGGTCTCAGACAGGGCTGGGGAGGTTTGGGGAGGGGTCTCAGGCAGGGCTGGGATCCCTTGGGAGATTTGGGAGGGTCTCAGGCAGGGCTGGGGTCTCCAGGATTAGTTGGAGGGGTCCCTGTGGGTTTGGGGAGCCCCAGCAGGTTTAGGGGAGTTTGGGGGTCCCAGGGGTAATTTGGGAGGGGGTCTCTGTGGGTTTGGGGGTCTCAGTGACTCCGGGTTAATTTGGGGAGGGTCTCTGTGGGTTTGGGTTAATTTGGGAGGGGTCTCTGTGGGTTTGGAGGATCCCAGCGGGTTCAGGGCTCCCAGGGTAATTTGGGGGAGGGTCCCGCGGCTCCGGGTGAATTTGGGGAGGGGTCCCCGCGGCTCTGGGTGAATTTGGGAGGGTCTCTGTGGGTTTGGGGGTCTCAGTGACTCCGGGTTAATTTGGGGAGGGGTCTCTGTGGGTTTGGGTTAATTCGGGAAGGGTCTCTGTGGGTTTGGGTTAATTTGGGCAGGGGTCTCTGTGACTTTGGGCAGTTCTGGGGGTCCCAGGGTTAATTAGGGAGGGTCTCTGTGGGTTTGGGTTAATTTGGGCAGGGTCTCTGTGGGTTTGGAGGATCCCAGCGGGTTCAGGGCTCCCAGGATAATTAGGGAGGGGTCCCAGTGACTCTGGAGTTAATTTGGGGAGGGGTCCCTGTGGGATTGGGCAGTTCTGGGGGTTCCCAGTGACTCTGGGTTAATTAGGGAGGGGTCCCCGCGGCTCCGGGTGAATTTGGGAGGGGTCTCTGTGACTTTGGGCAGTTCTGGGGATCTCAGGGTAATTAGGGGAGGGGTCCCAGCGGTTCGGGTGAATTTGGGGAGGGGTCTCTATGGCTTTGGGGGATCCCAGCAGGTTTTGGGGGGTCCCAGAGGATTTTAGGTTAATCTGGGGAGGGTCTCTGTGTTTTGGGGGATCCCAGCGGGTTCAGGGCTCCCAGGGTAATTAGGGGAGGGGTCCCATGGCTGCGGGCGAATTAGGGGAGGGGTCTCTGTGGGTTTGGGGGTTCCCAATGACTCTGGGTTAATTTGGGGAGGGGTCCCAGTGACTCCGGGTGAATTAGGGAAGGGGTCTCTGTGAGTTCAGGGCTCCCAGGGTAATTTGGGGAGGGGTCCCAGTGACTCTGGGTTAATTTGGGGAGGGGTCTCTGTGGGTTTGGAGGATCCCAGCGGTTCAGGGCTCCCAGGGCAATGAGGAGGGGTCTCTGTGGGTTCGGGGTGAATTAGGGGAGGGGTCTCTGTGGGTTTGGGTTAATTAGGGGAGGGGTCCCCGCGGCTCCGGGTGAATTAGGGAGGGGTCCCCGCGGCTCCGGGTGAATTAGGGAGGGGTCTCTGTGGGTTTGGGTTAATTTGGGGAGGGTCCCCGTGGGTTTGGAGGATCCCAACGGGTTCAGGGCTCCCAGGGTAATTAGGGAGGGGTCCCAGCGGCTCCGGGTGAATTTGGGGAGGGGTCTCTGTGACTTTGGGCAGTTCTGGGGGTCCCAGGGTAATTTGGGGAGGGGTCCCAGTCACTTTGGGTTAATTAGGGGAGGGGTCTCTGTGGGTTTGGGTGAATTAGGGAGGGGTCCCGCGGCTGCGGGTGAATTAGGGAGGGGTCTCTGTGAGTTTAGGTGTCCCAGGGTAATTTGGGTAGGGGTCTCTGCGTATCTGGAGGATCCCAGTGACTCTGGGTGAATTTGGGGAGGGGTCTCTGTGGGTTTGGGAGGATCCCCAGCGGGTTCAGGGCTCCAAGGGTAATTAGGGAGGGGTCTGTGTGGGTTCGGTGAATTAGGGAGGGGTCTGTGTGGGTTCGGGTGAATTAGGGAGGGGTCCCCGCGGCTGAGGGTGAATTTGGGAGGGGTCTCTGTGGGTGCGGGTGAATTAGGGGAGGGGTCTCTGTGGGTTTGGAGGATCCCAGCGGGTTCAGGGCTCCCAGGGTAATTAGGGGAGGGGTCTGTGTGGGTTCGGTGAATTAGGGAGGGGTCTCTGTGGGTTTGGAGGATCCCAGCGGGTTCAGGGCTCCCAGGGTAATTAGGGAGGGGTCCCCGCGGCTGCAGGTGAATTAGGGGTCTGTGTGGGTTCGGTGAATTAGGGAGGGGTCTGTGTGGGTTGGGTGAATTAGGGAGGGGTCTCACCCTGCATGGCCTTGTACTGCATGGGCGTGATGTGCTCGAAGCCGGGCGGGGCACGTCCCAGTATTTGCGGATTTTCTTCTTCTTCTCGTGCCGGGGGAGCGGCTGCGGGAGGGGCAATTTGGGGAGGGGGCTTCACCTCTGAACCCACCCTAGAAGGGGATTTGGGGAGGGGCTTCACCTCTGAACCCCCCTAAAGGGAATTTGGGGAGGGGCTTCACCTCTGAACCCACCCTAAAAGGGATTTGGGAGGGGCTTCACCTCTGAACCCCCCTAAAAGGGGATTTGGGGAGGGGCTTCACCTCTGAACCCCCAAAAACCACCCAGAGGGGCACACAGTGAATTTGGGGAGGGGGCTTCACCCCTGAACCCCCAAAAACCACCCAGAGGGGCACACAGTGAATTTGGGGAGGGGCTTCACCTCTGAACCTCCCAAAAACCACCCAGAGGGGCACACAGTGAATTTGGGGAGGGGGCTTCACCTCTGAACCCCACCCAAAAGGGAATTTGGGGAGGGGGCTTCACACCCTGAACTTACCCAAAGGGGATTTGGGGAGGGGCTTCACACCCAGAACCCACCCAAGGGAATTTGGGAGGGGCTTCACACCCTGAACCCACCCAAAATGAATTTGGGGAGGGGCTGCATCCCTTGATCCCCCAAAAATCCCCCCGGGGAGACATAGAGTGAATTTGGGGAGGGGGCTTCACCCCCTCGAACCCCCAAAAAGTGAATTTGGGGAGGGGGCTTCACCCCCTAACCCCACCAAAAGGGAATTTGGGGAGGGGTTTCACCCCCAGAAGCGAATTTGGGAGGGGGCTTCACCCCAAACCCCCCCAAAGGGAATTTGGGGAGGGGGCTTCACCCCTGAACCCCCCAAAAATCCCACCGGGGAGACATAGAGTGAATTTGGGGAGGGGGCTTCACCCCCCAGAAGTGAATTTGGGGAGGGGGCTTCACCCCCTGACCCCCCCAAAAGGGAATTTGAGGAGGGGGCTTCACCCCCAAGGTTAATTTGAGGAGGGGGCTTCACCCCGAGCCCCGAATCCCCCAGACTCACCTCAGGGGTCCCGAGAGGCTCAGGGGGACCTGTGGGTGGGGAGGGGTTAGATGGGGAGACCCTCTCCCAAATTAGTTGGGGGTCCCACCCAAATTTGGGACCCCGCCCCAAATTTGCGACCCCCACCCACAATTTTGGGACCCCACCCCATTTTTGGGACCCCCACCCCAATTTTGAGACCCCCACCCCAAATTTTGCGACCCCCACCCCCATTTTTGCGACCCCCGCCCCAAATTTTGGGACCCCCGCCCCATTTTTAAGACCCCAACCCCATTTTCGGGAATCCTGCTCCCATTTTGAGACCCCACTCCCATTTTTGGGACCCCTACCCCATTTTTGGGACCCCACCCACAATTTTGGGACCCCACCCCCATTTTTGGGACCCCCACTCCAAAATTTTGGGACTCCCACCCCCATTTTCGGGACCCCCACCCCCATTTTTGAGTCTCCCTCTCCCTTTCCGGTCTCTCACTCCCATTTCTGGGGTTCCCACTCCCATTTTCAGGACCCCCACCCCCATTTTTGCAGCTCCCACCCCCATTTTTGGGACCCCCACCCCCATTTCCGGGACCCCCACTCTCATTTTCGGGGCTCCCACCTCCTTTTTCAGCTCCCACCCCCAATTTCGGGACCCCCACCCCATTTTTGAGTCTCCTCTCCCCTTTCCGGGACCCCCACCCCCAATTTCGGGACCCCCACTCCAATTTTGAGACCCCTACTCCCATTTTCGGGACCCCACCCCCATTTTCGAGGTTCTGCTCCCATTTTCAGGACCCCCACCCCCATTTCCGGGACCCTCACCCCCATTTTGAGACCCCCACCCCTAATTTCGGGACCCCCACCCCCATTTTCGAGACCCTCACCCCCAATTTCAGGACCCCCACTCCCATTTCCGCAGCTCCCGCTCCCATTTCCGTGTCTCCACCCCCTCCGGTGTCCCCCGGTGTCCCCGTCCCCCCGGTGTCCCCCCGGTGTCCCCGGTGTTTCCCGGTGTTCCCGCCCCCTCCCGGTGTCCCCCGGTGTTCCCCGGTGTCCCCCCCGCGTCACCGGCGCCGCCGCCGGTCCGGGACACGCTGCGCTGGTCGCGGTTGCGGCGCTCGCGGAGCGGCTGCGCCGTTTGCGGTCGCGGCTGCGGGAGCGGCTGTGGGAGCGCTTGCGGTGCCGGTTCTCCTTGTCCCGCTCTGGTAACGGGAACCGGGGGTCAGAGGGCCAAAAAACCGAAATTCTCCCCAAAAATATCCGAAATTCATCACAAAAATCCCGAAATTCATCACAAAAAATCCTGAAAATCCTCCCAAAAAAGCCCCAAAAATCCGGTCCTGAAACAATCTCGGTTCTCCTTGTCCCGCTCTGGTAACGGGAACCGGGGGTCAGAGGGGCCAAAAAAACCCGAAATTCCTCCCAAAAAATACCCGAAATTCATCACAAAAAATACCCGAAATTCCTCCCAAAAAATACCCGAAATTTCTCACAAAAAATCCTGAAAATCCTCCCAAAAAAATCCCAAAAATCCGGACCCAAAACAGCCCCGGCTCTCCTTGTCCCGCTCTGTACCGAGAACTGGGGGGTCAGAGGGGTCGAAAAAAACCCGAATTTCCCCCAAAAAACACGAAAATACTCCCAAAAAATATCCGAAAATCCTCACAAAAAATACCCGAAATTTCTCACAAAAATCCCGAAATTCCTCCTCAAAAATCCGAAATTATTCAAAATTCTGGTCCCGAAACAGCTCCCCGGTTCTCCTTGTCCCGCTCTGGCACCGGGAACCGGGGGGTCAGAGGGGCCAAAAAAATCCGAAATTCCTCCCAAAAAATACCCGAAATTCCTCACAAAAAATACCCGAAAATCCTCCCAAAAAAATCCCAAAATTCCGGTCCCGAAACAGCCCCGGGTCTCCTTGTCCCGCTCTGGTAACAGGAAAAAGGGGGCTCAGAGTAGCCAAAAACCCGAAATTCCCCCAAAAGTACCCGAAATTCATCACAAAAATATCCAAAATCCTCACAAAAATCCTGAAAATCCTCTCAAAAATCCCAAAATTCCTCCCGAAAAAACCCCGAAATTTAAAAAAACCCGGAAATTCCTCCCCAAAATCCCGAAATTCCCAGAAAAACCCCAAAATTCCCAAAAAACCCCCAAAATTCCCAAAAAATCTGCGAAGTTCCCAAAAAAACCCAAAATTTCAAAAAAAATCCCAAAATTCCCAAAAAATCCGCGAAATTCCCAAAAAAAATCCCCGAAATTCCCTAAAAAATCCCCGAAATTCCCAAAAAACCCCAAAAATCCGGTCCTGAAACAACCCCGGACTCCCCAGAGAGAAACAGGAAATGCTCCAAAAGTAACACCCGAAAATAACCCCAAAACATCCCCAAAAAATCCCTGAAATATCCCCAAAAATCTCCTCAAAATTACCCTGAGATCTCCCAAAATTAACCCTAAATTCTGCCCAAATAATCCTGAAATATCCCCAAAATAACCCTGAAATATCTCCAAAAATCTCCCAAAATTAACCCCAAAATCCTCTCAAAACAATCTTGAAATAAACCCAAAAATCTCCTCAAAATTACCCTGAGATCTCCCGAAATCAACCCGGAAATTCTTCCCAAATAATCCTGAAACAGCCCCAAAATAATCCTGAAATCCCCCCAAAATCTTCTTAAAATTAACCTGAGATCCCCCAAAATTAACCCCAAAATCCTCCCCAAATAATCCTGAAATATCCCCAAAAATCCCCTTAAATTTCCCAAAATTAACCCCGAGATTCTCCCCAAATATCCCCAGAGCATCCCCAAAATAATCCTGAAATATTCCCAAAAATCTCCTCAAAATTACCCTGAGATCTTCCAAAATTAATTCCGAAATTCTGCCCAAAATAATCCTGAAATATCCCCAAAAATCTCCCAAAATTACCCTGAGATCTCCCAAAATTAATCCCAAAATTCTCCCCAAATAACCCCAAAACATTCCCAAAATAATCCTGAAATTCCCCAAAATCTCCCAAAATTAACCTGAGATCTCCCAAAATTAATCCCGAAATTCTCCCAAAACAGCTCTAAAATATCCCCAAAAATATCCTCAGATTTACCCCAAAAAAGTCCCAAAATCCACCCTAAAATAACGCCAAAATTAATCCCAAAATCCTCCCAAAATAAACCTGAAATATCCCCAAAAATCTCCCAAAATTAACCCCAAAATTCTCTCAAAACTGACTTGAAATAACCCCAAAATTCTCCCCAAATTGCCCCAAAACATTCCCAAAATAATCCTGAAATATCCCCAAAAATCTCCTCAAAATTACCCTGAGATCTCCCAAAATAACCCAGAAATTCTTCCCAAATAATCCTGAAATATCCCCAAAATAGTCCAGAAATATCCCCAAAATTTCCCAAAATTAACCCCAAAATTCTCCCCAAATTACCCCAAAAATCCCCAAAATAATCCTGAAATATCCCCAAAAATCTCCCAAAATTGCCCTGAGATCTCCCAAAATTAACCCCGAAATCCTCCCCAAAATAACCCCAAAATTGCCCCAAAATTATTTTGAAACATCCCAAAATAATCCTGGGTCCTCCCAAAAATAATTCTGAAATCTTCCCAAAAATCAACACAAATCCCAACCCAGATTAACCCTGAAATCCTCCCAAATTGCCCCAAAATAATCCCAAAATTAACCCCAAAATTACAAAAAAATAATCCCAAAAATTGCCAAAAATAACCCCAAAAAAACCCCCAAAGTATCCCAAAATAAACTCCAAAATAATCCCAAAATTACCAAAAAATAATCCCAAAATTATCCCAGAGTAATCCCAAAACTACCCCAAAATTATCCCAAAACTTCGCAAAAATAACCCTAAAATAAACCCCAAATTATCCCAAAATTAACCCCAAAATAACCCAAAGTCCACCCCAAAATAATCCAAAAATCCACTCAAAATTAATCTCAGAATTACCCCACAAAAATCCCAAAACTACCCCAAAATTACCTCAAAATCCACCCTAATATAGTCCCGAAATTCCCCAAACTAACCCCAAAATTCCCCAAATAAACCCCAAAAAACAACCCCGAGCCCCCTCCCCAAATTACCCAAAAATCACTCGAAACCCCCCAAAATAACCCCAAACCCAAAATTACCCCAAAAAATCTCAAAATTATCCCAGACTTATCCCAAAATAACCCCAAACTAATTCCAAAATGACCCCAAAATACTCCCAAAATTACCCCAAAAAAATCCCAAAATTACCCCAAAAAATCCCCGAAATTCCCCAAATAAACCCCCCCAAAAACCAGCCCCGAGCCCCCTCCCCAAATTACCCAAAAATCACCCAAAACCTCCCAAATTAACCCCAAAAATCCCCCCAAAAAATCCCCAAATTAACCCCAAAATAATCCCAAATTAACCCCCGAAATCAACCCGAGTCCCCTCCCAAATTACCCAAAAATCACCCGAAATCCCCCAAATTAACCCCAGAAATCTCCCAAAAACCCCAAACTAACCCCAAAATAATCCCAAAAATCCCAAATTAACCCCCCGAAATCAATCCCGAGCCCCTCCCCAAATTACCCAAAATCACCCGAAACCCCCCAAATTAACCCCAAAATAATTCCAAAATTACCCCAAAATAATTAAAAAATCCTGAGTTCCCCAAATAAATCCCCAAAAACCAACCCCGAGCCCCCTCCCCAAATTATCCAAAATTACCTGAAACCCCCCAAATTAACCCCAAAAATCCCCCAAAAATCCCCCCAAATTAACCCAAAAACCATCCCCGAGCCCCTCCCCAAATTACCCAAAAATCACCCGAAATCCCCCAAATTAACCCCAAAATAATTCCAAAATTAATGCAAAAATCCCAAAATAATCTGGAACTCCTCCAAATTAACCCCAAAACCAACTCCGAGCCCCCTCCCCAAATTGCCCCAAAATCCCCCAAAAACCCCAAACTAACCCCAAAATAATCCCAAAAAATCCCAAATTAACCCCAAAACCAACCTCGAGTCCCCTCCCCAAATTACCCAAAATCACCCGAAACCCCCCAAATTAACCCCAAAAATCCCCCAAAAAATCCCCAAATAAACCCTAAAAATCAGCCCGGAGCCCCCTCCCAAATTACCCAGAAATCACCCGAACCCCCCCAAATTAATCCCAAAAATCCCCCAAAAAATCCCCAAATTAACCCCCCAAAATCAACCCCGAGCCCCTCCCCAAATTACCCAGAAATCCCCCGAAACCCCCCAAATTAACCCCAAAATTCCCCAAACCGGGGGATCCCCGACCCTCCCCGGGTTTTGTGAGGAGACCCCCAAAAAAAAGAAAAAAAAAAGATAAAAACGTGGGAACCACGACCCCCCAAATTCCAGGCGGTCAAACTCCCAAAATTCGGGGGCGCAAATGGGAATCCCCTCAGAGCGGTGGGGAGGGCGGGATTCACCCCCCAAAAAATTTGGGGTTCCCGTGAGGGGGGGAGGGGCGCGGCCGTGAGGGGGTGGGGCAGGGGCGCGGCCGCCGGTACCTTGTTTGTTCTCGTTCAGCTGCCGCTCGAACTCGTCGAAGTCGGACATGGCGGCGGGCTGGGCGCGGAGCTGGCGGAGCCCAAGCGGCGCCTCCCGGCCGCTCCCGGTGCCTCTCCCGGTGCTCTCTCCCGGTGCTGCCGCCGCGCTCAGGCCGCGGCGCTCTCCGTCTGCGCTCGGCTGCGCTCGCCACTTCCGGCCGCGCTCCGCCACTTCCGGCGCCGCTCGGCTCTTTCCGGCAGCGTTCGGGTATGGCCGGCACGGCTCGGTGTTCCCGCTGCGCTTGGGGCCTTTCCGCCGCGCTTCGGCCCTTTCCGTCAGCGCTCGGGTTTCCCCGTCACCGCTCGGCTTTTCCCGCCGCGCTTCGGGGCCTTTCCGCCACGCTTCGGCCTTTTCCGTCAGCGCTCGGGTGTTCCCGTCGCGCTTCGGGACTTTTCCGCCGCGCTTCGGCCTTTTCCGTCAGCGCTCGGGTGTTCCCGCCGCGCTTCGGCGCCTTTCCGCCGCGCTTCGGCCTTTTCCGTCAGCGCTCGGCTTTTCCCGCCGCGCTTCGTTCCTTTCCGTCACTGCTCGGGTTTTTCCGCCGTGCTTCGGGGCCTTTCCGCCGCGCTTCGGGGCCTTTCCGCCACTGCTCGGGTTTTTCCGCCAAGCCTCGTGCTTTTCCCGCCGCGCTTCGTGCCTTTCCGTCAGCGCTCGGCTTTTCCCGCCGCGCTTCGGGGCCTTTCTGCCGCGCTTCGTTCCTTTCCGTCAGCGCTCAGGTGTTCCCGCCGCGCTTCGGGGGCCTTTCCGTCACCGCTCGGGTTTTCCCGCCGTGCTTCGGCTTTTTCCGTCACTGCTCGGGTTTTTCCGCCAAGCCTCGTGCTTTTCCCGCCGCGCTTGGCGCCTTTTCCGCCAGCTTCGGCCTTTTCCGTCAGCGCTTCGGAGTTTTCCCGTCAGCGCCGGCTTTTCCCGCCCGCTTCGGCCTTTTCCGTCACCGCTTCGTGGTTTCCCCGTCACCGCTCGGCTTTTCCCGCCAAGGCTGGGCCTTTCCGTCACCGCCGAGCTTCCGTCACCGCTCGGCTTTTCCCGCCACGCTTCGGGTCCTTTCCGCCATGCTTCGGCCTTTTCCGTCACCGCTCGGCTTTTCCCGCCAGCGCTCGTGCCTTTCCGCTACCGCCGGCTTTTCCGCCAAGCGCCAGGTTTTCCGTCAGCGCTCGGCTTTTTCTGCCGCGGCTGGGCTCTTTCCGCCCGCGCTTCGGCCTTTTCCGTCACCGCTCGGGTTTCCCCGTCAGCGCTTCGGCTCTTTCCGTCACTGCTCGGGTTTTTCCGCCAAGCTCGTGGTTTTCCCGCCACGCTCGGGCCTTTTCCGCCACTGCTCGGCTTTTTCCGCTAAGCCTCGGTGCTTTTCCCGCCGCTGGCCGGCCTTTTCCGTCACTGCTCGGGTTTTCCAGCCAAGCCTCGTGCCTTTCCGTCAGTTCTCGGTTTTCCGCCAAGCCTCGTGCTTTTCCGTCACTGCTCGCCGCTTTTCGGCCCTTTCCGGCCGCGCTCGAATCTTTCCCGTGACTTTCCGCCGCTTTCCGTCCCCTACGTCAACTCAACTCACTCAACTGACGGCGGAAGCCCCGGTAAAACCGGGCAAGGGTGGCCCCGCCCCCTCCGGTGTGGCCCCGCCCCTTTCCCGTCCAGGCCCCGCCCCTTTTCCCCTCAGCGCCGCTTTTGGCGGGAATGGGGAGCAGAGAGGGCGCCCCCTGCCGGCGCCGGTGCAACCGGGAGAATCCCGAGAAATCTCGCGGGAATCACTCAAATCTCACGGGAATGACTCAAATCTCGCGAGAATCACTCGCAATTATCGTGAGAAGTACGAAAATCCCGCGGGAATCACTCAAATTTCGCGGGAATCACTCAAATCTCGTGGGAATCGCTCAAATCTCGCGGGAATAACTCAAATCCCGTGGGAATCACTCAAATCCCGCGGGAATCACTCAAATTTCGCGGGAATCATTCAAATCCCGCAGGAATCACTCAAATCCCGCAGGAATCACTCAAATCCCGCGGGAATCACTCAAATTTCGCGAGAATCACTCGCAATTATCGTGAGAATTACGAAAATCCCGCGGGAATCACTCAAATCTCGCGGGAATCACTCAAATCTGGCGGAAATCACGCAAATCCCGCGGGAATCACTCAAATCTCGCGGGAATCACTCAAATCTGGCGGGAATCACTCAAATCCCGCGGGAATCACTCAAATCCCGCGGGAATCACACTCAAATCTCGCGGAAATCACGCAAATCCCGCGGAAATCACGCAAATCCCGCGGGAATCACTCAAATCCCGTGGGAATCACTCAAATCTCGCGGGAATCACTCAAATCCCGTGGGAATCACTCAAATCCCGCGGGAATCACTCAAATTTCGCGGGAATCATTCAAATCCCGCAGGAATCACTCAAATCTCGCGGGAATCACTCATATCTCGCGAGTATCACTCGCAATTATCGTGAGAATTACGAAAATCCCGCGGGAATCACTCAAATCTCGCGGGAATCACTCAAATCTGGCGGAAAACACGCAAATCCCGCGGGAATCACTCAAATCTGGCGGGAATCACTCAAATCCCGCGGGAATCACTCAAATCCCGCGGGAATCACACTCAATTCTCGCGGGAATCACTCAAATCTCGCGCGATTTACAGCAGTTTATTCACATTTTTTGGGTTCGCGTATTTTCCCTTTTTTTCGATTTTTTTCCTCAAAATCCCCCCCAGGGGAGACCGGCGGGGAGGCCCGGGCTGGGGAAAAACGGAAAAATCGGGAAAATCGGGATTTTGGGGTGTCAGGGACACGTTGTCGAATTGGGGAAAACGCGGATTTTGGGGATTTTTGGGGATTTTTTGGGATTTTGGGATTTTTGGGGATAAGAACCAGAACGACCTCCGTGCCTCGTGGGTGAAAAACGGGGAAAATGGAGAGAAAGAGAGAAAATGGGGAAAAACGGGAAAATGGGGAAAAAATAAAGAGGAAAATCCGAAAATGGGATGAAATGAGAAAAATCCAAATTTTACCCAAATATCCAAAATTGGCACAACTCTCCCCCCCCCAGAATCCTCGGTGGTTTTTTGAAAATATTACGATGGTTTTGGGATTTTAAGCTATTTTGGGGATTTTTCGGTGGAGTTTTTTATTTTTCGGCAAAAATCCCCGAAAAATCCCCAAAACGCTGAAAAATACCCCAAAAACACCAAAAATGCCCCAAAAACACCCAAAAATCCTCGAAAAACGCCCAAAATCCCCCAAAATCCTCTAAAAAGCTGAAAATTCCCAAAAAACGCCGAAAATCCCCCAAAAAACGCCGGAATATCCCCCCAAAAACACCAAAAAATCCCCTAAAAAACCACCAAAAATCCCCTAAAAACGCTCAAAATCCGCTAAAAAGCCGAAAAATCCCCCAAAAAGCCGAAAAATCCCAAAAAATCCCCCAAAACCGCTGAAAAATCCCAAAAATGCCCCCAAAAAATCCCCCCCAAAAACGTCCAAAAATCCCCCAAAAATCCCCCCAAAAACGCCGAAAAATCCCCCAAAAACGTCGGAAAATCCCCATAAAACGCTGAAAAACCCCAAAAAAATTCCCCCAAAAACACTGAAAAATCCCCCAAAAAAGCCCAAAACCCCCCCAAAAAACGCCCAAAAATTCCTCAAAAACGCCGAAAAATCCTCAAAAAATCCCCCCAGAAAACGCCCAAAAATCCCCCCAAATAGCGCCTCAAAAATCCCCCAGAAAAGCCAAAAATCCCCAAAAACGCCGGAAAATCCCCCAAAAACATCCAAAATCCTCAAAAAATCCCCCCAAAACGCTGAAAAATCCCTAAAAAATTCCCCCAAAAACACCGAAAATCCCCAAAAACGGCCCCTGGGGACCCGGATTTGGGATTGGGGGAGGGGAAGGGGAGCGCAGTGGGGAGGGGAGGGGATGCGGGGAGGGAGGAACTTTGAGCGCGGGCGGAGTTTCCGGCCGGAACACAAACGCTGCGACACTGCCCTGCTTCCTCCCCCTCTCTCAGCGCCCCCCTGCCCCACCGGGACCCCAAAAGCGGCGGAGGAGCCCTGGGAGCGGCGCGGGGCCATGAAGGGCCTGGGGCGTAGGTACTGGCGGAATTTGGGGGAAATTTGGGGAATTTTTGGGAAATTCGGGGAATTTGGGAGGGTGCGGGAGGAGGCGGGGACCCCCTCAGATCTGCGCCGGGATTTGTTCCCCCCCCAAAAAACCCCCAAAATTTCTGCCCTGCCCCCATTTTTGGGATCTGACCCAAAACCGGGATTCTTCTTTTTCTCCCCGCCCCACTCCCCTCCTCAAAATTTTGGGAACCCCAAATTTGCCCCCTGCCCCTCCCCCCAGACCCCTCCCCAATTCCTGGGACCCCTCAGGTCCCTCCCACCCCTGGGGACCTCCAAAAATCCCTGAAACCCCTCCCCAACTAACACCCACCCCGCCAAAACGACCCCGGGACCCCCCCAAAATTCCAAACAAATTAACCCCCAAAATATCCCCCCCAAATTAAACCAAATATCTCCCCAAAATCCACCCAAATTAACCCCAAATTAACCCCAAAATCGCCCCCAAATTAACCCCAAAATCTCCCCAATTAAACCCCAAAATCACCCCAAATTAACCCAAATATCTCCCCAAATTAACCCCAAAATCAACCCCAAAATCCCCCCAAATTAACCCCAAAATCCCCCAAATTAAACCAAATATCTCCCCCAAATTAACCCCTAAAATCAACCCCCAAATTAACCACAAAATCAACCCTAAAATTCACCCAAATTAACCCCAAATTAACCCCAAAATCCCCCCAAATTAACCCCAAAATCGCCCCCAAATTTACCCCAAAATCGCCCCAAACCCACCCCAAAATCCCCCAAATTAACCTGAAAATCACCCCAAATTAACCCCAAAATCCCCCAAATCACCTCCCAAATTTCCCCAAATTAACCCCAAAATAACCCCCCAAAACCGCCCCCCAAATTAACCCCCAAAATCATCCCAAATTAACCCTAATATCCCTTCAAATTAACCGCAAAATCACCCCAAAATCACCCCAAATTAACCCTAAATTAACCCAAACATCCCCCCAAATTAACCTGAAAATCACCTTAAATTAACCCAAAATCCCCCCAAAATTAACCCAAATCAACCCCAAAATCCCCCTAAATTAAACCAAATATCTCCCCCAAATTAACCCTCAAAATCAACCCCAAAATCCACCCAAATTAACCCCCAAAATCCCCCAAATTAACCCCAAAATCGCCCCCAAATTAACCCCAAAATCGCCCCAAACCCACCCAAAATTCTCACAAATTAACCCCAAAATCCCCCCCAAATGAACCCCAAAATCACCCAAAATCACCCCAAAATCCCCCTAAATTAACCCCAAATTAACCCCAACATCCCCCCAAATTAACCCGAAAATCACCTTAAATTAACCCAAAAATCCCCCCAAATTAACCCGAAAATCACCTTAAATTAACCCAAAATCCCCCAAAATCCCCCCCAAATTCAAAACCAAATATCTCCCCAAATTAACCCCAAAATCAACCCCAAAATCCACCCAAATTAACCCCCAAACCCACCCCAAAATCCCCCAAATTAACCCAAAATCCCCCCAAATTAACCCCAAAATCCCCCCAAAATCACCTCCCAAATTCCCCCAAGTTAACCCCCAAAATAACACCCCAAAATCCCCCAAATTAACCCAAAATTCCCCAAATTAACCCCAAAATCTCCCCAAAATCCACCCAAAT
The DNA here is from genome assembly GCA_034336685.1 of Luscinia luscinia. NCBI lineage: Eukaryota > Metazoa > Chordata > Aves > Passeriformes > Muscicapidae > Luscinia > Luscinia luscinia. The sequence goes on from JAKWBO010000893.1 coordinate 20,664, forward strand.
TAACCCCAAATTAACCCCAAAATCATCCCAAATTAACCCCAATATCCCTTCAAATTAACCGCAAAATAACCCCAAAATCACCCCAAATTAACCCCAAATTAACCCAAACATCCCCCAAATTAACCCGAAAATCACCTTTAAATTAACCCAAAATCCCCCAAAATTCCCCCCAAATTAACCCCAAAATCCCCCAAATTAAAACCAAATATCTCCCCCCAAATTAACCCCAAAATCAACCCCAAAATCCACCCAAATTCCCCCCAAAATCCCCCCAAATTAACCCCCAAAATCGCCCCCAAATTAACCTTAAAATCGCCCCAAACCCACCCAAAATTCTCCCAAATTAACCCCAAAATCCCCCAAATGAACCCCAAAATCACCCAAAATCACCCCAAATTAACCCAAAATCCCCCAAATTAACCCCAAAATCTCCCCAATATCCCCTCAACCGCAAAATCACCCCAAAATCACCCCAAATTAACCCTAAATTAACCCCAAATTAACCCCAAAATCACCCAAATGACCCCAAAACCAACCCCAAAATCCCCCCAAAAATCCCCCGAAATTAACCCCAAAATTAACCCCCAAATCCCCCAAAATTAACACCAATATCCCCCAAATCCCCCCAAATTAACCCCAAAATAACCCCCAAATTTACCCCTAAAATCCCCCAAATTAACCCAAATATCCCCCCAAATTAACCCCAAAATCCCCCAAAACCGCCCCATAATCGCCCCCCAAAAATATCCCTGAAACCCTCCCCAAATAAGATTTCCCCAAAAACGACCCCCAAAACCCAAATTAACCCCAAATTCGGACGAACCCCAACCCTTCCCGGGGGGTGGGAGGGGCTCCCAAAATTTTACCGGGGGCGGGAACGGGGCGCCGCCCCTGACCCCTCCCCCTTTTTCTCTCTCCGCAGCCCCCGCCCCTCCCCCGCCCCTCCCCTCGCCCTGCTCCCTCCCCGCCCCCTCCCCCGCGGGGGGCGGCGCTACCTGTTGATTGACAGCCAGGGCTTGCCCTACACGGTTCTGGTGGCCGAACCGGACCGGGCCGGTTCCGGTTCCGGTTCGGTGGGGGAGGGGCGGGCGGGGCCGGTTCCGGTGTCCCGAGTGCGGGCGCTGCTTCGCCTTCCTGTCGTACCTGGAGCGGCACCGGATCGCGCACTCGTCCCAAAAACCGCACCTGTGCCGCACCTGCGGAAGGGCTTCAAGAGAGCCTCGCACCTGGAGCGGCACCGGGGCACCCACGGAACGGGAACGGCACCGGAACCGGGATCAGAACTGGGACTGACACCGGGACTGGGATCAGAACTGGGACTGACACCGGAATCGGACTGGAACCACGCACTCCTCCCAAAAACCGCACCTGTGCCGCACCTGCGGAAGGGCTTCAAGAGAGCCTCGCACCTGGAGCGGCACCGGGCACCCACGGCACCGGGAACGGCACCGGGACCGGGATCAGAACTGGGACCGGCACCGGGACTGGGATCAGAACCAGGACTGACACCGGAACCGGGACTGGAACCGGAACTGACACCGGATCAGAACCGGGACTGGGATCGGAGCCGGGACTGACACCGGATCAGAACCAGGACTGGGATCGGAACCGGGACTGACACTGGGATCAGAACCGGGACTTGGATCAGAACCGGACTGACACCAGGACTGGGATCGGAACCGGACTGACACCAGGATCAGAACCGGGACCGGGATCAGAACCGGGACTGACACCAGGACTGGGATCGAACCGGGACTGACACCGGGATCAGAACCGGGACTGACACTGGGACCGGGATCAGAACCGGAACTGACACCAGGACTGGGATCGGAACCGGGACTGACACCGGAACCGGCACCGGGACTGGGATCGGAACCAGGACTGACACCAGGACCGGGATCAGGACTGAAACCAGGACTGGAACCGGCACCGGGACTGGGATTGAGACTGGAACCGGCACCGGGACCAGAACTGGAACTGGAACCAGGACCAGCACTGGGACCAGAACTGGTACTGGAACCGGGACTGAGACCAGAACTGGGATCAGAACTGGGACTGGAACTGGAACTGGAACCGGGACCGGGACCAGCACCAGCACCAGAACTGGCACTGGAACCGAGACTGAGACCAGCACTGGGATCAGAACCGGCACCAGGACTGGTACTGGGACCAGAACCGGCACCAGAACTGGCACAGGGCCGGGGGGAGGGCGGCGCTGCCCGCGGTGGCCCCGGCGCGGTGAGGACGAGCTGGAGCAGAACCGGGGCAGGAAACACCGAACAACGGGGACGTGTCCTGAGCCTGGGGACAGCGGGGACAGCGCAGGGATGTGTCCTGAGCCTGGGGACACAGAGCGACAGATCCTGAGCTGGGGACAGAGAGGGACAGATCTTGAGCCTGGGGACACAGAGGGACAGATCCTGACCTGGGGTCACGTCCTGAGCCAGGGGACAGCGGGGACAGCGCAGGGACGTGTCCTGAGCCTGGGGACAGAGAGGGACAGATCCTGAGCCTGGGGACACAGAGGGACGTGTCCTGAGCCTGGGGACACATCCTGAGCCTGGGGACAGATCCTGAGCCTGGGGACACAGAGGGACAGATCCTGAGTCTGGGGACAGATCCTGAGCCTGGGGACAGCAGGAGTCTGTCCTGAGCCTGGGGTCACGTCCTGAGCTGGGGACAGCAGGAATCTGTCCTGAGCCTGGGGACACAGAGGGACAGATCCTGAGCCTGGGGACACGTCCTGAGCCTGGGGACAGATCCTGAGCTGGGGACACAAAGGGACATGTCCTGAGCCTGGGGACAGAGAGGGACAGATCCTGAGCTGGGGACACAGAGGGACAGATCCTGAGCCTGGGGACACAGAGGGACAGATCCTGAGCTGGGCACACGTCCTGAGCCTGGGGACACAGAGGGACAGATCCTGAGCTGGGGTCACAGAGGACAGATCCTGAGCCTGGGGACAGATCCTGAGCTGGGGTCACAGAGGGATGTGTCCTGAGACTGGGGACACGTCTGGAACCAAGGGACAGCGAGGGACAGATCCTGAGCCTGGGGACAGATCCTGAGCCTGGGGACAGCAGGAGTCTGTCCTGAGCCTGGGGACACGTCCTGAGCTGGGGACAGCAGGAATCTGTCCTGAGCCTGGGGACACAGAGGGACAGATCCTGAGCCTGGGGACATGTCCTGAGCCAGGGGACAGCGGGGGACAGCACAGCGACGTGTCCTGAGCCTGGGGACATGTCCTGAGCTGGGGGACACAGAGGGACAGATCCTGAGCCTGGGGACAGATCCTGAGCCTGGGGACAGAGAGGGACAGATCCTGAGCTGGGGACACAGAGGGACACATCCTGAGCTGGAGACACGACCAGAGCAGGTCACTGAGGGGACAAACAGTGAAGGTGCTGCTGTCCAGGGTTTG
>JAKWBO010000894.1:0-24015 GCA_034336685.1 Luscinia luscinia
CATAAGATAACATAACATAAAATAACATAAAATAAAATAAAATTTAAAAAAATAAAATAAATTAAAATAAAGTAAAATAAAGTAAAATAAAGTAAAATAACATAAAGAAAAATAAAATAAAATATAATAAAAATAACATAGAATAAACTAAAATAAATTCAACTAAACTAAACTAAACTAAAATAAAATAAAATAAAATAAAATTCCCTGCGTGCCCAAGGCCAGCAGGAGCTGCCCTGCCCCAGCCCCAGCAGCGCTTCCCCAGCCCAGGCTCTGGCTCCAGGCTCCAGCCTGGCTCTGCTGACACCTGCTCAGGTGAGTTCCTGCCTGCAGAGCCCAGGGCAGGAGCCAGGGGAAGCACGGGCACGGGGATGGCTCCAGGCCGGGCTGGGTGTCCTGCTTTGGGCTTTTTTAGGAGATCACCCGGCAGAGTTGGGGCCCTGAGGTCTGACCCCCCTTTGGTGCCCGTGTGGGGTGAAGGAGCTGCTGTGGGGGTAAAAGCAGCAGCTAAAGGGGTCACGGCAGGGCAGCAGCAGGGAATGGGTGAGATCCCTCCTGCTCCTGCCTGCTCTGCCCTCCTGCCCCCTGAGCTCCCTGTGCCCAAAACGACCACAACCAGCCGGCCATGAACGTGCTGCCCCCGGGGCAAGCAGAGCCTGGGGGTGCCAGCCTGCAGGGCTCTCCCCAGCAGCCAGCCCCTGCTCCCAGCAGCTCCAGAGCCAGCATTTGCTAACAAATCCCCCTGTCCCAGTGGCACTGGTGTGCAGCGAGCCCTGCCCTCCAGCTGGGCAGCACAACAGTCCCGGTCTGTTCCCTTCTGCATTCAGCCCTGCAGAGCTGGAATGAGCCGGGGAGAGGCCCGAGCACTGCCGAGAGCAGCCTGGGCTCTCATCCCAGGGGAGCTGCAGGGAGCCAGACATGCAGCCGGGGCAGCTCAGGGGAGGGGTGGCAGCCTGGGCTGCTCAGGGCAGGGATGGCAGCCTGGCAGCTCAGGGGCAGGGGTGGCAGCCTGGGCAGCTCAGGGCAGGGGTGGCAGCCTGGGCTGCTCAGGGCAGGGATGGCAGCCTGGCAGCTCAGGGGCAGGGGTGGCAGCCTGGGCTGCTCAGGGCAGGGAAGGCAGCCTGGGCTGCTCAGGGCAGGGAAGGCAGCCTGGACAGCTCAGGGGCAGGGCAGGCAGCCTGGCAGCTCAGGCTCCATCACCTCGCTGGGGCCCTGGGGCGGGTTTGCACGCTGCAGATCTCGGGGCAGGGCAGGGCAGGACCGCCCTATCTGCCCCCACAGCCCGGCTGCTATCGCCCTGCTGGGGCTGCAGGGCCCGTCCGGGCCGGGCTGGGGCAGCAGGGCTGCTGATAGAGCCGGGATAGGGCAGGTTACAGAGGGGAGCCCCCGCCAGCAGCAGGGCTGGGTCTGCCTGTCTGCAGGGACATCACACAGAGCCAGGGACCCCACATCCCCCCGAGCCCCCCTGCCACGGCAGGGACACCTCCCACTGTCCCCAGTGCCCAGCCTGGAACTGAGCATCGCAGGGATCCAGGGCAGCCCAGCCCAGCCAGTGCCACCCTGCCGTGCTGGGACACCTCCCGCTGTCCCCAGGGCCCAGCCTGGCCCGGGCACTGCCAGGGAGCAATTCCACAGCTGTGCCAGCCCTGCCCACCCTGCCAGGGAGCAATTCCACAGCTGAGCCAGCCCTGCCCACCCTGCCTGGAGCAATTCCTGCCCTGAGCCCACCCAGCCCTGCCCTGGGCACTGGGAGCCATTCCCTGAGTCCTGTCCCTCCATCCGTGTGTCTGTCCCTCCATTCCTGTGTCTGTCCCTCCATCCCCTGTGTCTGTCCCTCCATTCTTGGGTCCTGTTTCTGCCTCCCCATGTAAAAAGTCCCTCTCCAGCCTTCTCAGGTCAAGCATCAGTCTGTCACTGGAAGACTGGATGAAACTTCTTAAACCTCCCACAGGAAGAGGGAAGGGAATCACAGGTTAATGAGGTTAATGAGGTTAATGGGATTAGGGGCTGGGGAGAGTCTGTCACATCAGGGGCCTCTTGCAGCCCCTCTGCACAGTCCTACACCAGCTCCTTTATCCATTCTTCCCCAGATTATCCATCCCTGTTCCACATTATCCATCCCTGTTCCACATTATCCATCCCTGCCCACATTTACCCAATCCTGCCCCACATTTACCCAATCCTGCCCCACATTATCCATCTCTGCCCACATTTATCCAATTCTGCCCCACATTTATCCAATCCATGTGGCTGTGGCCAGTGTGGGATTGGTGCCTTGGAGGTCAGAGGTGATTTCCCTGCACAGATACCCAGGCAGGGGTGGCTTGGAATGGTGCTGGGGATGGACATGAGGGACCCCTGGAAAAACTGGAGAGGGGCTGGGGACAAGGCAGGGAGGGACAGGACCCAGGGAATGGCTCCCAGTGCCAGAGGGCAGGGCTGGGTGGGATTTGGGCAGGAATTGTTCCTGGCTGGGTGGGATTTGGGGCAGGAATTGTTCCTGGCAGAGGGCAGGGCTGGGTGGGATTTGGGCAGGAATTGTTCCTGGCAGGGTGGGCAGGGCTGGGTGGGATTTGGGCAGGAATTGTCCCTGGCAGAGGGCAGGGCTGGGTGGGATTTGGGCAGGAATTGTTCCTGGCAGAGGGCAGGGCTGGGTGGGATTTGGGGCAGGAATTGTTCCTGGCAGGGTGGGCAGGGCTGGGTGGGATTTGGGGCAGGAATTGTTCCTGGCAGAGGGCAGGGCTGGGTGGGATTTGGGCAGGAATTGTCCCTGGCAGAGGGCAGGGCTGGGTGGGATTTGGGGCAGGAATTGCTCCTGGCAGGGTGGGCAGGGCTGGGTGGGATTTGGGGCAGGAATTGTCCCTGGCAGGGTGGGCAGGGCTGGGTGGGATTTGGGCAGGAATTGTTCCTGGCTGGGTGGGATTTGGGCAGGAATTGTTCCTGGCAGAGAGCAGGGCTGGGTGGGATTTGGGGCAGGAATTGTTCCGGGCAGAGGGCAGGGCTGGGTGGGATTTGGGCAGGAATTGTCCCTGGCAGGGTGGGCAGGGCTGGGTGGGATTTGGGCAGGAATTGTCCCTGGCAGGGTGGGCAGGGCTGGGTGGGATTTGGGCAGGAATTGCTCCTGGCAGAGGGCAGGGCTGGGTGGGATTTGGGCAGGAATTGTCCCTGGCAGAGGGCAGGGCTGGCACAGGGTGCCCAGAGCAGCAGACGCTCCCAGACTTTAGGGAAAGGGCAGGGCAGCTGCTCCAGAGCCAGCCAGGGCTCAGAGCGGGTTTGGGATCCATTGTCCTCATTCAGGACACGCAGCAGCCGGTGTGCGAGAGCCAGCACAGTTCGTGCCGCTGTTCCCGCCGGGACTGGGCACGGCACAAGGAGTTTCTGGAGCTGCAGGTTTCGGCGCAGGGCAGCACTCGCGGACCCCCGGCTCTCAGCCCTGCCCCCGCCCTGTCGCCCCCGCAGCCCCGCGCCGCCCCAGCCCGCTGCAGCCCCGATAAACCCGGCCCGGGAGGGGCTGCCCCGGGCGGGACGGACGGACGGACAGAGCCCGTCCAAGCCCGGCACCGGCGGCGAATGCCGTGGGTTGGGAGGGACCTGAAATCCCATTGAATCCCATTAAATCCCATTGAATTCCATTGAATCCCATTTGATCCCATTCAATCCCACTAAATCCCATTGAATCCCATTGAATCCCATTTAATCCCATTGAATCCCATTGAATCCCATTAAATCCCATTTAATCCCATTTAATCCCATTTAATCCAATTTGATCTCATTTGATCCCATTTAATCCCATTAAATCCCATTAAATCCCATTAAATCCCATTTGATCCCATTGAATTCCATTTAGTCCCACTTAATCCCATTTAATCCAATTTAATCCCATTTAATCCCATTTAATCCCATTAAATCCCATTAAATCCCATTTAATCCCATTAAATACCATTTAATCCCATTTGATCCCATTAAATTCTATTAAATACCATTAAATACCATTAAATCCCATTCAATCCCATTAAATTCCATTTGATCCCATTTGATCTCATTAAATTCCATTTAATCCCATTAAATACCATTAAATCCCATTTAATCTAATTTAATCCCATTAAATCCCATTTAATTCCATTTAATCCAATTTAATTTCATTTAATCCCATTTAATCCCACCCCAGCCATGGCAGGGACACCTCCCACTGTCCCAGCCTGGAGCTGAACATTGCAGGGATCCAGGGGCAGCCACAGCTGCTCTGGGAATCCATCCCAGCCCCTGCCAGGAACAATTCCTGATTCCCAATATCCACCAAACCCCACTCTGGAGCCATTCCCTGTGTCTGTCCCTCCCTGCCTTGTCCCCAGCCCCTCTCCAGCTCTCCTGGAGCCCTCCAGGCCCTGCCAGGGGCTCTGAGCTCTCCCTGCAGCTCCTCCTCTCCCGTCCGTGGGGCACACCGAGTTTTGCCATCACGTTTTTCTCTCAGGTGAGAGCTGTGACAGGACAGGGTTCGGGGTCTCAGGCAGGACTCACACAGGACAGTCTGTCCCAGCACAGGGCAGGGGACTCTGCTCTGCCCAGAGCCCAGAGCTCCCCTCGCCGTGGCCACCGAGGGAGCCCCGGGGGAGCCCCGGGCTGCAGGGGCGCTGGGCCGGGCTGAGCTGCAGGTCTGGTGCTGCAGGGAAACACCCGCAGGGTCTGGTGCTGCAGGAAAACACCCGCGGGTGTCTGGTGCTGCAGGAAAACACCTGCAGGGTCTGGTGGTGCAGGAAAACACCCGCAGGGTCTGGTGCTGCAGGAAAAGCACCTGCAGCTGTTTGGTGCTGCAGGAAAACACCCGCAGGGTCTGGTGCTGCAGGAAAACACCCACAGGGTCTGGTGGTGCAGGAAAACACCTGCAGGGTCTGGTGCTGCAGGAAAACACCTGCAGGGTCTGGTGGTGCAGGAAAACACCCACAGGTGTCTGGTGCTGCAGGAAAACACCTGCAGGGTCTGGTGCTGCAGGGAAACACCCGCAGGGTCTGGTGGTGCAGGAAAACACCCGCAGGGTCTGGTGCTGCAGGAAAAGCACCTGCAGCTGTTTGGTGCTGCAGGAAAACACCCGCAGGGTCTGGTGCTGCAGGAAAACACCCGCGGGTGTCTGGTGGTGCAGGAAAACACCCACAGGTGTCTGGTGCTGCAGGAAAAGCACCCGCAGGTGTTTGGTGGTGACCTGCAGGATATTTGGTGGTACCTATGCTTGTGTACAGGTGTTTGGTGGTGCAGGAAAAGCACCCGCAGCTGTTTGGTGGTGCCCGTGCTGCAGCAGGGAGCGCAGAGCAGGGATGGATCCCTCAGCAGCAAAGCCCAGCAGCTCAGGGCATCCCACACACCCCAAATCCCACAGACCCCGAATCCCACTCACCCCACACACCCCAAATCCCACAGACCCCGAATCCCACACACCCCGCACACCCCGAATCCCACAGACCCCAAATCCCACAGACCCCACACACCCCGAATCCCACAGACCCCAAATCCCACAGACCCCGAATCCCACAGACCCCGAATCCCACAGACCCCGCACACCCCGAATCCCACAGACCCCAAATCCCACAGACCCCGAATCCCACACACCCCGAATCCCACAGACCCCGAATCCCACACCCCATAGACCTCACACACCCCACACACCCCACACCCCACACACCCCACACACCCCACACCCCACACACCCCACAGATCCCACATCCCTGTTCCAAGGCCAGCAGCTCGGCCCTGCTGTGTGAGGCTCCTCTGCAGCCCCAGGCAGAGAGGAGCTCTGAGACCAGGATCAGGATCAGGATCAGGATCAGGATCAGGATCGGAACCAGGATCAGGATCAGAACTAGGATCAGGGTCAGGACCAGTGTAAGGACCAGGAGCAGGAGCAGGAGCAGGAGCAGGACCAGGACCTGAACGAGGTCCAGTGTCAGGATCAGGGTCAGGGTCAGGGTCAGGATCAGGATCCGGTCAAGGTCCAGGATCAGGACCAGAACCAGGACCAGGGTCAGGACCAGGATCGGGGTCGGGGTCAGAACCAGGGTCAGGATCAGAACTAGGATCAGGGTCAGGACCAGTGTAAGGACCAGGACCTGGACCAGAACCAGGATCAGGACCAGGACCAGGAGCAGGATCAGGACCAGGACCTGAACGAGGTCCAGTGTCAGGACCAGGAGCAGGGGTCAGGGTCAGGGTCAGGAGCAGGGTCAGGGGTCAGGGTCAGGGTCAGGGTCAGCCGAGGGCTCTCACTGCCATGCCCAGGACTCGAGCCTGTCTGCAGGTTATGGGATGTTACGGGATGGTTCTGGGCTATTTCTGGGATGTCTCTGGGGTGTTTCTGGGCTGTTTCTGGGATATATATTTATGGGATGTTTCTGGGATGTCTCTGGGATGTCTCTGGGATATATATTTATGGGATGTCTCTGGGCTGTTTCTGGGATATATATTTATGGGATGTCTCTGGGCTGTTTCTGGGATATATATTTATGGGATGTTTATGGGATGTTTCTGGGCTATTTCTGGGATGTTTCTGGGATATTTCTGGGATATTTCTGGGATGTCTCTGGGATGTTTCTGGGCTATTTCTGGGATGTCTCTGGGCTGTTTCTGGGATATATATTTATGGGGTGTTTCTGGCTCTCCCAGCACGGGCTGGGGATGAGTTCGCACAGGCTCCGGTGCTGAGTCACGGCGCTGGCCCCAGCCCGGGGCTGCGCTGGGCTGATAACGGGGCGGCACAAGCAGGAGGCGGCGATAGGGCCGCGATAGGGCCGCGATAGGGCCGCGATAGGGCGGCCCCGGCCCGGCAGCGGCCCCGTTCCGCTGAGTCAGACTCTGACACAGCAGAAAACGTTTCTGCTGAGCCACGGCGGCAGCCGGGGACAGAGCTGTTGGCATCGTTAAATTCAGTATTTATTTATTTATTTCTTTATTGCAGGAGCAGCTCTGGAGCCCCGGCACGGGCTGCTCGCTCCTGAGCCGCGGGGCTCGGGACCCCCTGCCGGGGAAATTCCCTCCTCATCCTCCTCATCCTCATCTTCATCTTCATCCTCCTCATCCTCATCCTCATCCTCCTCATCCTCATCTTCATCTTCGTCTTCATCCTCATCCTCATCCTCATCTTCATCTTCGTCTTCATCCTCCTCATCCTCCTTATCCTCATGCTCCTCATCCTCATCCTCATCCTCATCTTCATCCTCCTTCTCCTCCTCCTGCTCTGTCACTGCCCAGGTGTCCCCCAGCCCTGAGCTCACCTCTGAGCACATGCAGGGGTTTGAGCCCAGCTCTTTCCATGGGAGGCTGCAGGAGCTGTTCTCAGAGGTTTTCATGCCTGTTTATTCTCCCTCATCTCAGGATTGCTCTGCCCAGCTCACAGCTCTGCTCACCAGACGTCCAGGGCAGAATCTGCCTGGAGAGGCAGGACTGATCTTTTATACTCTAAATTACCTACTGGGGATTTACAATTATTTTCCAATACAATTCAGTCTTATAACATGGTCCAGCTGTGTCCCCATCCAATCTAAAGTGCCAGCATGTCACCCAGCATGGATGGCACGGAGCAGAAGGAAGAAGAGGATCCACACCCCAAATTCTCCATCTTGGCCACGTGTCCCTGATCACAAACATTCTATAACTCTGCTAATTCTGCATTCTAACACTCTAATTTACACTCTATTTATTTTTGCAGCTTGCATTTCTTCTCTCAGTGTTGGTAAATTGTTCCAAGGAGCTGAATCCAGCCCCTGAGACACCTGGGTCTCATTCGAGGGTCTTTGGGGGTCTTGAACCTCCCAGGGAAGCCAGAGGAGCTCTCTGGGCTCCCACAGGTGGGCACCTGGAAGGGCACCTGAAGGGCACCTGAAGGGCACCTGAAGGGCATCCCCTTCAGCCCCTGCACTGGCACTGCCAGTCCCTGTGCCACATCCCAGTGTGTGCCCAGGGACACCCTGGCACTGCCAGTCCCCAGCTGAGCCCCTGTGCTGCCCCCAGAGCTGCCCTCAGCCCCTGCCACGGGAAGGAGCTTCGGGACACAGCCTGGGTGCCAAAGGCCGGGATGGGCAGTGCCAGGACGGGATGGGCAGTGCCAGGATGGGATGGGCAGTGCCAGGACGGGATGGGCAGTGCCAGGCTGGGACGGGCAGTGCCAGGACGGGACGGGCAGTGCCAGGATGGGATGGGCAGTGCCAGGACGGGATGGGCAGTGCCAGGCTGGGATGGGCAGTGCCAGGACGGGATGGGCAGTGCCAGGACGGGAGGGGCAGTGCCAGGACAGGATGGGCAGTGCCAGGACAGGAGGGGCAGTGCCAGGACAGGACGGGCAGTGCCAGGACGGGACGGGCAGTGCCAGGACGGACGGGCAGTGCCAGGACAGGACGGGCAGTGCCAGGATGGGATGGGCAGTGCCAGGACGGGACAGGCAGTGCCAGGACGGGACGGGCAGTGCCAGGACGGGACGGGCAGTGCCAGGACAGGACGGGCAGTGCCAGGACGGGACGGGCAGTGCCAGGACAGGACGGGCAGTGCCAGGACGGGACGGGCAGTGCCAGGACAGGACGGGCAGTGCCAGGACGGACGGGCAGTGCCAGGATGGGATGGGCAGTGCCAGGACAGGATGGGCAGTGCCAGGACAGGACGGGCAGTGCCGGGACAGGAGGGGCAGTGCCAGGACAGGAGGGGCAGTGCCAGGACGGGATGGGCAGTGCCAGGACGGGACGGGCAGTGCCAGGACGGGATGGGCAGTGCCAGGACGGGATGGGCAGTGCCAGGACCGGAGGGGCAGTGCCAGGACGGGATGGGCAGTGCCGGGACGGGACGGGCAGTGCCAGGACGGGATGGGCAGTGCCAGGACGGGATGGGCAGTGCCAGGCTGGGATGGGCAGTGCCAGGACAGGACGGGCAGTGCCAGGATGGGATGGGCAGTGCCAGGACGGGATGGGCAGTGCCAGGCTGGGATGGGCAGTGCCAGGACAGGACGGGCAGTGCCAGGATGGGATGGGCAGTGCCAGGATGGGATGGGCAGTGCCAGGACAGGACGGGCAGTGCCAGGACGGGAGGGGCAGTGCCAGGATGGGATGGGCAGTGCCAGGACAGGACGGGCAGTGCCAGGACAGGATGGGCAGTGCCAGGACAGGACGGGCAGTGCCAGGACAGGACGGGCAGTGCCAGGACGGGATGGGCAGTGCCGGGACAGGAGGGGCAGTGCCAGGACAGGAGGGGCAGTGCCAGGACGGGATGGGCAGTGCCAGGATGGGATGGGCAGTGCCAGGATGGGATGGGCAGTGCCAGGACGGGACGGGCAGTGCCAGGACGGGACGGGCAGTGCCAGGACAGGACGGGCAGTGCCTGGATGGGATGGGCAGTGCCGGGACAGGAGGGGCAGTGCCAGGATGGGATGGGCGGTGCCAGGACAGGAGGGGCAGTGCCAGGACGGGATGGGCAGTGCCAGGATGGGATGGGCAGTGCCAGGACAAGAGGGGCAGTGCCAGGACGGGAGGGGCAGTGCCAGGACAGGAGGGGCAGTGCCAGGACAGGATGGGCAGTGCCAGGACAGGACGGGCAGTGCCAGACTGAATTCCCGGAGCTAAATCTCCCGTGTTGGCGCTCGGGACACTCGGCTGAGCCCTCCCGGGGCAACGGGGACCCGGAGGGCAACTGGGAGCCCTGGGGGGCAACTGGGGAACACTGGGGGTTATTGGGGAGCCCCGCCCGGGCAGAGTCGGTCCCACAGAGCCCCGGCCGGTCCCGCACAGCCCCGGGAGGTCCCGCACAGCCCGGGCGGTCCCGGCGCTGCCCCGCGAGCGCGGCTCGGTGCTTCCCCTGCCGGGGTGCGGGACGGGCCGGGAGCGATGGGATGTGGCGTGGAGCGCGTCCCGCGTCCCGTATCCATCCTGCATCCCCATCCCCCATCCCACATCCCACATCCCCATCCCCATCTCACATCCCACATCCCCATCCCCCATCCACATCCTGCATCCCCTATCCCCCATCCACATCCCACATCCCCATCCCCATCCCCATCCCCATCTCCCCATCCCCATCTCTCATCCTCCATCTCCCATCTCTCCATCCCCATCCCACATCCCACATCCACATCTCACATCCCCATTCGCATCCCATCCCCAAATGCAACAGGGATGCAGATGTGGGATGGGGGATGGGGGATGCAGATGTGGGATGGGGATGCAGATGTGGGATGGGAATGCAGATGTGGGGTGGGGATGCAGATGTGGGTGGGGATGCAGATGGGATGCAGGTGCAGGATGAGGGAGGCAGAGGTAGAGGCAGGAGATGAGATGAGATGAGATGAGATGAGATGAGATGAGATGAGATGAGATGCAGAATCCAGATGCAGGATGCAGCTGTGGGATGTGGAAAATGCAGATGCAGATGGATGCAGGATGAAGGATATGGATGCAGATGTGGATGCTGCTGTGGATGCAGCTGATGCAGCTGTGGATGCAGGATGAAGGAGGTGGATGCAGATGTGGATGTGGATGATGATGCAGATGTGGGTGCAGCTGTGGATGCAGATGTGGGTGCAGCTGTGGGTGCAGGATGAAGGATATGGATGCAGATGTGGATGATGATACAGATGTGGATGCAGATGCAGATGTGGACTGAGCCCCCCGCTGCCCCACCCCCCGTCCCAGCCCGCACAGGGGCTCCCGGTCCCGAGGACGGGCCCCTCCCCCGGTGACAGGTGCCAATCCAGGTGTCCCGGGCTCTGGGCGGTGCCAATCCAGGTGCCCTCGGGCTCTGGGCGGTGCCAATCCAGGTGCACCTGAGGCTCCGGGCGGTGCCAATCCAGGTGCATCTGAGGCTCTGGGCGGTGCCAATCCAGGTGTCCCGGGCTCTGGGCGGTGCCAATCCAGGTGCACCTGAGGCTCTGGGCGGTGCCAATCCAGGTGTCCCGGGCTCTGGGCGGTGCCAATCCAGGTGCACCTGAGGCTCGGGCGGTGCCAATCCAGGTGTCCCGGGCTCTGGGAGGTGCCAATCCAGGTGCACCTGAGGCTCCGGGCGGTGCCAATCCAGGTGTCCCCGGGCTCTGGGAGGTGCCAATCCAGGTGCACCTGAGGCTCTGGGAGGTGCCAATCCAGGTGTCCCGGGCTCTGGGCGGTGCCAATCCAGGTGTCCCCGGGCTCCGGGCGGTGCCAATCCAGGTGCCCCAGGCTCTGGGCGGTGCCAATCCAGGTGTCCCCGGGCTCTGGGCGGTGCCAATCCAGGTGTCCCGGGCTCTGGGCGGTGCCAATCCAGGTGCACCTGAGGCTCTGGGCGGTGCCAATCCAGGTGTCCCCGGGCTCTGGGCGGTGCCAATCCAGGTGTCCCGGGCTCTGGGCGGTGCCAATCCAGGTGCACCTGAGGCTCTGGGCGGTGCCAATCCAGGTGCACCTGAGGCTCCGGGCGGTGCCAATCCAGGTGCCCCTGAGGCTCTGGGCGGTGCCAATCCAGGTGCACCTGAGGCTCTGGGCGGTGCCAATCCAGATGCACCTGAGGCTCTGGGCGGTGCCAATCCAGGTGTCCCGGGCTCTGGGCGGTGCCAATCCAGGTGTCCCCGGGCTCTGGGCGGTGCCAATCCAGGTGCACCTGAGGCTCTGGGCGGTGCCAATCCAGATGCACCTGAGGCTCTGGGCGGTGCCAATCCAGGTGTCCCGGGCTCTGGGCGGTGCCAATCCAGGTGCATCTGAGGCTCTGGGCGGTGCCAATCCAGGTGCACCTGAGGCTCTGGGAGGTGCCAATCCAGGTGCCCTCGGGCTCTGGGGCGGTGCCAATCCAGGTGTCCCGGCTCTGGGCGGTGCCAATCCAGGTGCACCTGAGGCTCTGGGCGGTGCCAATCCAGGTGCCCCTGAGGCTCTGGGCGGTGCCAATCCAGGTGCACCTGAGGCTCTGGGCGGTGCCAATCCAGGTGCCCCGGGCTCTGGGCGGTGCCAATCCAGGTGTCCCCGGGCTCTGGGCGGTGCCAATCCAGGTGTCCCGGGCTCTGGGCGGTGCCAATCCAGGTGCACCTGAGGCTCTGGGCGGTGCCAATCCAGGTGCCCCCGGGCTCTGGGCGGTGCCAATCCAGGTGTCCCCGGGGCTCTGGGCGGTGCCAATCCAGGTGCCCCCGGGCTCGGCTGCCCTGCCAGGACCTCCAAACCCTCTCAGGTTGTTCCTCTGCTCCTCCTTTGGCTCTTTCCTGCTGTCCCTGGGGCAGGGTCGGGACCCCACGGGGATTCTCTCCTGCAGAGGAACCTCAGCAAAGCCTCGGCCAGAGACAGGACCCACCTGCCGGGGGCTGGGGGAAAACGGCACCTACGCCCTGCCCCGGGGTCACAGGGTCATGGAAACTGTAAAAGATGGAGAGAAACTGTTTACAGGGCAGGGAGGGACAGACACAGGGATGGAGGGACAGACACAGGGATGGAGGGACAGACACAGGAATGGAGGGACAGACACAGGGAATGGAGGGACAGACACAGGGATGGAGGGACAGACACAGGGATGGGAGGGACAGGCACAGGGATGGAGGGACAGACACAGGGATGGAGGGACAGACACAGGGAATGGAGGGACAGACAAGGGAATGGAGGGACAGACACAGGGATGGAGGGACAGACACAGGGAATGGAGGGACAGACAGAGGGAATGGAGGGACAGACACAGGGATGGAGGGACAGGACTCAGGGAATGGAGGGACAGACAGAGGGAATGGAGGACAGACACAGGGATGGAGGGACAGACACAGGGATGGAGGGACAGACACAGGGATGGAGGGACAGACAGAGGGAATGGAGGGACAGACACAGGGATGGAGGGACAGGACTCAGGAATGGAGGGACAGACAGAGGGATGGAGGGACAGACACAGGGATGGAGGGACAGGACTCAGGGAATGGAGGGACAGACACAGGGATGGAGGGACAGACACAGGGATGGAGGGACAGACACAGGGAATGGAGGGACAGACCCAGGAATGGAGGGACAGACACAGGGATGGAGGGACAGACACAGGGAATGGAGGGACAGACACAGGGAATGGCTCCCAGTGCCCAGGGCAGGGCTGGGTGGGATCTGGGGCAGGAATTGTTCCTGGCAGGGTGGGCAGGGCTGGCACAGCTGTGGCTGCCCCTGGATCCCTGGCAGTGCCCAGGGCCAGGCTGGACACTGGGGACACTGGGAGGTGTCCCAGCATGGCAGGGGTGGCTCTGGGTGATCCTCACGGTCCCTTGCCATCCAAAGCACGTCCTGATTCCAGGATTCTCTGGAATCTCTCCTGGGAGCCCAGGCAGACCCACAGCCCCCCTGGGTGGGTGTCAGAGGTGCCGGGGCTGATCCCTCAGGCAGGAATCCCACCTGCAGCTGGGAGCCCTGTTGGGAAAGGTGAGACTGAGAAATCTTGCAAATACGAATGGCCAGATTCTGAAACCATGAGCGAGGTTGAAATGAAAGGCACTTTTGAGATGCCAAGCCTCAGTGACTGAATCACCATGAGCAATGGGATGGCCCCTGAGGCAATCCCCTCCTGACAGAACAATGCCTCGGCCAGAGAGACACTCCAAAGGCACAGACAGACCTGCCAGGTCCAAAGATTAGATCCTGGAGTTTAAAATGTGACACACTATGCTAATAGAAGGGTTTCTATAGGCTGTGTGTAAATGCTGTAGAATCTGTATTTTGTGTTAAATTGGTTAGTGGAAATTAGAACATTCATCATGGGAGAAGATTTATTGTATTATTGTAAATGGGAAATCGATTTGTTGCATTGCGAATGGGAAATCGATTTATTGTATTGCAAATGGGAAATCGATTTATTGCATTGTAAATGGGAAATCAATTTATTGTATTGCAAACAGGAAATCGCTCTCTCTTCCTCTCTCTCTCTACCACCCCTCCCTTTGCCTCCTCTTCTCCCCTTTCTCTTACCCCATAACCCTTTTATCCCACTGCTGCCTCTCTTTCCCCTTTTATCTCCTTTACAATGAATGCAAGTGGAACCTTTGGTTCATCCTATTTAATTTTGTCCCGTCCGTCCCGACAGAGCCCCCCCAGACCCCTCCCTGAGCTCCTCTGCACCCCCGGAGCTGCAGCCGCCCTGCTGGGCCATGCCCAGCTCCCCTGGTGCCACGGGGGAGCTGCTGGCCCTGGCACTGCAGCAGTGCACACCCAGCCCTCTGCTGCACAATTCCAGACCTCACCGGGGTATTTATTCATTCTCCTTTTAGCACAGCCTCGTTCTCCCTCAGAGGTTTCTGTGGGAGGGAGATCAGCAGAGGAAATGGGGTTTGGTTCCAACATTTCTGCGGTGCCACCGTCGGGGTTTGGGCACTTGTGCACATTCAGCTCGTCAGCAGCGCAGGGCACAAACCAGCGAGCAGGGCAGTGGAATCTCCGAGGGCTTTGGTTAAAGAGCAGAGAGTCAGAGAGAGGGATCAGGCTGGGAAATATCCCCAGGACCATCGAGTCCACCCTGTGCCCATCCCCACCCTGTCACCCTGAGTGCCACCTGCAGGGATGGGGACCCCAAACCTCCCTGGGCAGTTCCATCCCTGAGCTCCCTTTCCATGGGGAAATTCCTGCTGCTGTCACCCTGAGCCTGCCCTGCCCAGCCCGAGGCTCTGCTCTCTGAAAATCCACAGCTCTCAGCTGGAATTTCATTGCCAGCTCTGTGCAGTTGGCAGCAGGTCATGGGCTGCCCTCCAGTTTTTGACAAGATTTCTGCTGCCCTCCCGAGCTGTGTGCCACCTCTCTGTCCCCTCAGAGCCTCCCCAGGGAGCACCAGGCACAGACTGGGGTGATTTTCTGTCTATTCCTGCCCGTGGGAGGTGTCCCCCGTTTTTGGAGCAGCTCTCCTGCAGGGGCATGTCATGTGAAGGTTTGAGGCCTCTTCCTGTGTTTAGATGATATCCAATGCCACAAATCCCAAAGAACCAACAGACATCCTGTCCCAAGGCTGGCAGGAAAGGTCTGAGGATGAGGGTTACAGGTAAGAAAGCCATAAAACGTGGGAATTTAGTGATTCCTATAGGTTGCATGCAAATATTAGGAAATTGGTATGTTGTATTAGATTGGTTATTGGAAATTAGATTATTCATCATAAAAAAATACTGATTTTGTTGTAAAAGGAAAATCTCCTCTTCTCTTCTCTTCTCTTCTCTTCTCTTCTCTTCTCTTCTCTTCTCTTTCTCTTCTCTTCTCTTCTCTTCTCTTCTCTTCTCTTCTCTTCTCTCTTCTCTTCTCTTCTCTTCTCTTCTCTTCTCTTCTCTTCTCTTCTCTTCTCCTCTCTTCTCTCCTCTCCTCTCCTCTCCTCTCCTCTCCTCTCCTCTCCTCTCCTCTCCTCCTCTCCTCTCCTCTCCTCTCCTCTCTCTCCTCTCCTCTCCTCTCCTCTCCTCTCCTCCTCCTCTCCTCTCCTCCTCCTCTCCTCTCCTCTCCCTCTCCTCTCCTCTCCTCTCCTCTCCTCTCCTCTCCTCTCCTCTCCTCTCCTCTCCTCTCTCCCTGCTCTACCCTCTGTCTTACACCCACGCCCCCTATAATAAACACAAACCTAAAGAACAGACCATACTGAGCTCCTGAGTCTGTCCTGTGACCGTCCAACAGCAAAACCCCCACTCAGCAGGAGGAGACCCCCCGGGCCCTGCCCCCCGTGCCCAGGGACCAGCCCCCAGACCCTCCCCGGGACAGCTGGCACGGTGGCAGAGGTGGGCTCTGCACAGCCCCAGACCCCCCCAGGACACCTGGCACGGTGGCAGAGGTGGGCTCTGCACAGCCCCAGACCCTCCCCAGGACAGCTGGCACGGTGGCAGAGGTGGGCTCTGCACAGCCCCAGACCCCCCGGGACAGCTGGCACGGTGGCAGAGGTGGGCTCTGCACTGCCCAGACCCCCCCCGGGACACCTGGCACGGTGACAGAGGTGGGCTCTGCCCTGCAGGGGCAGCCACAGGAGCTGCAGCCCGGGCTGAGCCCGGAATGGCCAGCCCAGCCCTGGAAGGGCCCAGGCCGGGCTGGAGCAGCTGGGACAGGGCAGGGAGACCAGCCCAGGGCAGGGTGACCAGGGCAGAGTGACCAGCCCAGGGTACAGTGACCAGCCCAGGACAGAGTGACCAGCCCAGGGCAGGGTGACCAGGGCAGAGTGACCAGCCCAGGACAGGGTGACCAGGGCAGAGTGACCAGCCCAGGGAACAGTGACCAGGGTACAGTGACCAGGGCAGAGTGACCAACCCAGGGGAGAGTGACCAGCCCAGGGGACAGTGACCAGGGCAGGGTGACCAGCCCAGGGAAGAGTGACCAGGGCAGAGTGACCAGGGCAGAGTGACCAGCCCAGGGAGTGACCAGCCCAGGGCACAGTGATCAGGGCAGAGTGACCAGCCCAGGACAGAGTGACCAGCCCAGGGGACAGTGACCAGGGCAGAGTGACCAGCCCAGGGCAGAGTGACCAGCCCAGGACAGGGTGACCAGGGCACAGTGACCAGGGCAGAGTGACCAGCCCAGGGCCGGGCTGAGATTCCTCCCCAAACCCTCCTGTGGTTCCAGGGTGAGCCAGGTCCCTGCTGGGTCTCCAGGACGGGGTTCCCAAGTCTGGGGTGCAGATCAATGAAATGTTTCCTGTCTCGGCACACACGGGGCTCCTGCCCGGGGTGCTGGGGCTTGTTGGGGTTGCTCTGCTGCTTCCCCTGCCCCCTGAGCTCTCAGGGGACCTCCCTGGCTCGGGGCAGGGTGGGGTGAAGCTTCTCCCTGGGCCGGGGGGCAGGAGGGGTGCCCTGAGCCTCCCCTCCCCCAGGTGCTGGGCTGTGGGCAGTCTGGGCTGTTTGTCCCCGCTCTGCCGATAGCTGGGCTGACCTTGCACCTCCGGGGGCTGAGCCACGTCCTTGTGCCGCCAGGAGCGCCCGGAGCAGCTGCTGCTGCTGCCTGTGCTAGCCCTGCCGGGCTGTCCCTGCTCTCCCTGCTGTCCCTGCTGTCCCTGCTGTCCCTGCTCTGTCCCTCTCTGTCCCTGCTCTGTCCCTGCTGTCCCTGCTCTGTCCCTGCTCTGTCCCTGCACTGTCCCCTGCCCGGGCTGTCCCTGCTCTCCCTGCTGTCCCTGCTGTCCCTGCTCTCCCTGCTCTGTCCCTCTCTGTCCCTGCTGTCCCTGCTCTGTCCCTCTCTGTCCCTGCTCTGTCCCTGCCCGGGCTGTCCCTGCTGTCCCTGCTCTCCCTGCTGTCCCTGCACTGTCCCTGCTGTCCCTGCTCTGTCCCTGCTCTGTCCCTGCCCGGGCTGTCCCTGCTGTCCCTGCTCTGTCCCTCTCTGTCCCTCTCTGTCCCTCTCTGTCCCTCTCTGTCCCTCTCTGTCCCCTCTGTCCCTCTCTCTGTCCCTGCTCTATCCTCTGTCCCTCTCTGTCCCCTCTCTGTCCCTCCCTGTCCCCTCTCTGTCCCTCTCTGTCCTCTCTGTCCCTCTCTGTCCCCTCTCTGTCCCCTCTCTGTCCCTGCTCTATCCTCTGTCCCTCTCTGTCCCCTCTCTGTCCCTCCCTGTCCCTCTCTGTCCCTCTCTGTCCTCTTTCTGTCCCCTTTCTGCACTGCTCTGTCCTCTCTGTCCTCTCTGTCCCCCCTCTGTCCCCAGGGATGGCCCTGGCTCCTGGCCCTGGCCCTGGCCCTGCTCTGTGCCTGTGCCCCGGCCCCGGGCAGGACCTGCTGAACGTCTGCATGGACGCCAAGCACCACAAACGGGAGCCCGGCCCCGAGGGGCAGCTCTACCAGCAGGTAGGGGCTGTGCCGGGCTGCAGGGCCCTGGGCTGCCTGCCCGGGTATTATGGGCTGGCCGTGGGACCTGCAGGTTTGCTGCCTCCTCTCAGCAAAGGAGCAGGGGCAGGGCTGGGGGGGTTTGCCAGCTCCTGTCACCCCTCTGTGACCCCTCTGAGCCCTCCTGAAGCTCAGGGCACTGCAGGGAAAGGGGTGAGGGTGGTGAGGGAAGGATGGTGAGGGGGATGAGGAAAGGATACTGGGGATGGTGAGAGAAGGATGGTGAGGAAAGGATGGTGAGAACAGTGAAGAAAGGATACTGGGGAAAGTTTGCTGAGGATGCTGAGGGAAGGATGCTGAGGAAAAGATGCTGAGGATGGTGAGGATGGTGAGGAAAGGATGGTGAGGAAAGGATGCTGAAAATGATGAGGACAGGATGAAAGGATGGTGAGGGAAGGATGCTGGAGGATGCTGAGGATGGTGAGGATGGTGAGGGAAGGATGCTGAGGACAGGATGCTGAGGGAAGACTCTCAGCTGCTCCCTCTCAGCTGGAGATCTCCTGGCCCTGCCCGAGGGAGGCAGAGCGGGTTTGCTGCTGCTCCTGGGGCTGGCTCTAATCGCTGCTGTGCTGCAGTGCTCCCCCTGGAAGGACAACGCCTGCTGCACGGCCAACACCAGCGCCGAGGCGCACAGGGAGCGGTCCCTGCTCTACAACTTCAACTGGAGGCACTGCGGGGCGATGCCGGCGCGGTGCAGGCGCCACTTCATCCAGGACAGCTGCCTGTAGCCGAGTGCTCCCCAACCTGGGGCCCTGGATCCAGCAGGTGGGGCAGAGCGGGCCGGGAGCTCCGGGGCTGGGAGGGACGGTGGAACGGGTCCTGTGCCACCCTGCCGTGCTGGGACACCCCAGTGCCCCCAGTGCCCCCTGGCCCTGGGCAGTGCCTGTGCCACCCTGCCCGCCCTGCCGGGAGCCACCTCAGCATCGGGGCTGGCGCAGCTTTTCCCCAGGGCAGAAAGTTTCCAAGGAATTTCCTGGAGGAATTCCCGTGTCGGGCACACCCGTGCTGGGGCTGGAGCTGCTCCGGGACGGGCTGTGACCCTGGGAGGCCGGGGGCTCTGGGGATGGGGGCTCTAGGAGGGGCTGGGGGCTCTGGGAGGGGCCGGGGGCTCTGGGGCTGGGGCTCTGGGGCTGGGGGCTCTAGGAGGGCCGGGGCTCTGGGGATGGGGCTCTGGGGCTGAGGGCTCGGGGAGGGGCTGGGGCTCTGGGGCCGGGGGCTCTGGGGCTGGGCTGGGGCTCTGGGGCTGGGGGCTGTGACCCTGGGAGGCGCTGGGGGCTCTGGGAGGGCCGGGGGCTCTGGGAGGGGCCGGGGCTCTGGGGCCGGGGGCTCTGGGGATGAGCTGGGGGCTCTGGGAGGGGCCAGGGGCTCTGGGAGGGCTGGGGGCTCTGGGGCCGGGGGCTCTGGGGATGAGCTGGGGGCTCTGGGAGGGCCGGGGCTCTGGGGATGGGCTGGGGGCTCTGGGAGGGCCGGGGCTCTGGGGATGAGCTGGGGCTCTGGGAGGGGCCGGGGGCTCTGGGAGGGCTGGGGGCTCTGGGGCCGGGGACTCTGGGGATGGGCTGGGGGCTCTGGGAGGGGCCGGGGCTCTGGGGCCGGGGGCTCTGGGGATGAGCTGGGGCTCTGGGAGGGGCTGGGGCTCTGGGGCTGTGACCCCTGGGAGCGGCTGGGGGCTCGGGGAGGGGCTGGGGGGCTCGGGGAGGGGCTGGGGGCTCTGGGAGGGCCGGGGCTCTGGGAGGGCTGGGGCTCTGGGGCCGGGGGCTCTGGGGATGAGCTGGGGGCTCTGGGAGGGGCCGGGGACTCGGGAGGGGCTGTGACCCTGGGAGGGGCCGGGGCTCTGGGGCCGGGGACTCTGGGGATGGGCTGGGGGCTCTGGGAGGGGCTGGGGGCTCTGGGGCCGGGGGCTCTGGGGCCGGCAGGGACCCTCCCTGCCCCCTGCAGGTGGAAGGCAGCAGCTGGCGGCGGAGAGGATCCTGGGCGTGCCCCTGTGCAGGAGGACTGCGAGCGGTGGTGGCGGGACTGCAGGGACGCCAGGACCTGCAAGGAGAACTGGCACCAGGGCTGGAACTGGGCCACGGGTGAGACCCGGCACTGCCAGGGCGGGGAAGGAAAAAGGGGAAAGGAAAAAGGGAAAGGAAAAAGGGGAAAGGAAAAAGGGGAAAGGAAAAAGGGGAAAGGAAAAAGGGGAAAGGAAAAAGGGGAAAGGAAAAAGGGGAAAGGAAAAGGGAAAGGAAAAAGGGGAAAGGAAAAAGGGGAAAGGAAAAGGAAAGGAAAGGAAAGGAAAGGAAAGGAAAGGAAAGGAAAGGAAAGGAAAGGAAAGGAAAGGAAAGGAAAGGAAAGGAAAGGAAAGGAAAGGAAAGGAAAGGAAAGGAAAGGAAAGGAAAGGAAAGGAAAGGAAAGGAAAGGAAAGGAAAGGAAAGGAAAGGAAAGCTGTGCCCTGGGGCTGCCCCGAGCTCTGTCTCCCCAGGCACCAACCGCTGCCCCTGGGGCTCCGTGTGCAGACCCTTCTGGCGGGTGTTCCCCCGGCCCCGGGACCTGTGCGAGAAGATCTGGTCGGGCTCCTTCCGCTACAGCCCCGAGCGCGCGGCAGCGGCCGCTGCATCCAGATGTGGTTCGACCCCGCCCGCGGCAACCCCAACGCGGCCGTGGCGCGGCTCTTCGCGGGGAAAAGGGATCCCCCAGTGCCCGGGGCTCCCATCCCGGCACGGCCGGAGCGCCCCCGGCCCGGGGCTCCCATCCCGGCTCGGCCGGAGCCCTGCGGGCGCTGCCGGGCTCTGCCCCGCTGCCGCTGCCGCTGCTGCTGCCCGCCCTGGCGCTGCTGCTGCCCCGGGGGCTCTGGGGGCCCTGCCCGGGGGTCCCTGCGGCCGCTCTGGCGGGGCAGCCCTGGCACAGGTGACTCTGCCGGTCCGTGCCGGTGCTGCCGGACCCTGAGCCCCCCGGGCTGCTGCTGCTCGGGGCGTGAGCAGCCCGGGCTCTGTCTGGGGCGGCTGCACCTCTGTGCCCCCCAGGGCCGTGTGCTGGCCTGGCTGAGCCTTGGGCTGCTGTGGTAATAAACTGCGCTCTGCCAGCCCTGCCGAGCTGCTGCGGGGCGCTCCTGGGAGGGGGAGTGTCCCGGGCTGGGCTGGGGCTGGGATCTATAAATGTGGAATTGGCTCGGGGGAGGAAAGGTCATAGCCCTGCAAATGGTTTGGGTTGCAAGAGATGTCAAATCTCATCTCTTCGCACTCTCCTGCCATGGGGACACTCCCACTGTCCCAAATCCCCGTGCCCAGCCTGGAACTGAACATTGCAGGGATCCAGGGCAGCCACAGCTGCTCTGGGAATCCATCCCAGCCCCTCCCAGGGAACAATTCCTAATTCCCAATATCCCACCAAACCCCACTCTGGAGCCATTC
Source organism: Luscinia luscinia (assembly GCA_034336685.1). NCBI lineage: Eukaryota > Metazoa > Chordata > Aves > Passeriformes > Muscicapidae > Luscinia > Luscinia luscinia. Next base: position 21,136 of record JAKWBO010000894.1, read on the forward strand.
CCTGTGTCTGTCCCTCCCTGCCTTGTCCCCAGTCCCTCTCCAGCTCTCCTGGATCCCTCCAGGCCCTGCCAGGGCTCTGAGCTCTCCCTGCAGCTCCTCCTCTCCAGGTGTCACCCCAGCTCTCCCAGGCTGCTCCAGAGTTCTCCAGCCCTGCAGCAGCTCCTGACTGCTCTGGGCTCTCTCCTGTCCCTGCTCTGGGCTCTCTCCTGTCCCTGTCCCTGCTCTGGGCTCCGGGGCAGCTCTGCAGGTGAGCTCCCACCTGGGCAGGGCAGGAGGCAGAAGTGCCAGGCAGGAGCTCCCAGCCCGGCCCAGCCCAGCCCGGCCCATCCCAGCCCAGCCCAGCCCAGCCCATCCCATCCCATCCCATCCCAGCCCAGCCCTGCCCGGCTCAGCCCAGCCCATCCCAGCTCAGCCCAGCCCAGCTCAGCCCAGCCCAGCTCAGCCCATCCCAGCTCAGCCCAGCCCAGCCCATCCCAGCCCAGCCCATCCCAGCTCAGCCCATCCCAGCCCATCCCAGCCCATCCCAGCCCAGCCCAGCCCAGCCCAGCCCAGCCCATCCCAGCCCAGCCCATCCAGCCCAGCCCATCCCAGCCCGGCCCAGCCCATCCCAGCCCAGCCCATCCCAGCCCAGCGCAGCCCAGCCCAGCCCAGCCCATCCCAGCCCAGCCCATCCCAGCCCAGCCCAGCCCATCCCAGCCCGGCCCAGCCCAGCCCAGCCCATCCCAGCCCAGCCCAGCCCAGCCCGGCCCATCCCAGCCCATCCCATCCCAGCCCATCCCAGCCCAGCCCAGCCCATCCCAGCCCAGCCCGGCCCATCCCAGCCCATCCCATCCCAGCCCATCCCAGCCCAGCCCATCCCATCCCAGCCCAGCTCATCCCGGCCCAGCCCATCCCAGCCCAGCGCAGCCCAGCCCAGCCCAGCCCATCCCAGCCCAGCCCATCCCAGCCCAGCGCAGCCCAGCCCAGCCCAGCCCATCCCAGCCCAGCCCATCCCAGCCCAGCCCAGCCCATCCCAGCCCAGCCCATCCCAGCCCAGCCCAGCCCAGCCCATCCCAGCCCAGCCCATCCCAGCCCGGCCCAGCCCAGCTCATCCCGGCCCAGCCCAGCCCATCCCATCCCAGCCCAGCCCGGCCCATCCCAGCCCGGCCCGGCCCATCCCATCCCGGCCCGGCCCAGCCCAGCCCGGCCCAGCCCAGCCCAGCCCGGCCCGGGCTCAGCCCAGCCCAGCCCAGATCAGCCCAGCCCATCCCAGCCCAGCCCAGCCCATCCCAGCCCAGCCCGGCCCATCCCATCCCAGCCCATCCCAGCCCAGCCCGGCCCATCCCAGCCCATCCCAGCCCATCCCCAGCCCAGCCCATCCCAGCCCAGCCCAGCCCAGCCCAGCCCAGCTCAGCCCAGCCCAGCCCAGCCCAGCCCATCCCAGCCCATCCCAGCCCAGCCCATCCCAGCCCAGCCCAGCCCAGCCCAGCCCAGCTCAGCCCAGCTCAGCCCCAGCCCCAGCCCAGCCCAGCCCAGCCCAGCCCAGCCCAGCCCAGCCCAGCCCAGCCCATCCCAGCCCAGCCCGGCCCATCCCATCCCAGCCCATCCCAGCCCAGCCCAGCCCATCCCAGCTCAGCCCAGCCCAGCCCATCCCAGCTCAGCCCAGCCCAGCTCAGCCCAGCCCATCCCCATCCCCATCCCAGCCCATCCCATCCCATCCCAGCCCATCCCAGCCCAGCCCATCCCAGCCCAGCCCAGCCCAGCCCAGCCCAGCCCATCCCAGCCCAGCCCATCCCATCCCATCCCAGCCCATCCCATCCCATCCCAGCCCATCCCATCCCATCCCAGCCCATCCCAGCCCAGCCCATCCCAGCCCAGCCCAGCCCAGCCCATCCCAGCCCAGCCCATCCCAGCCCAGCCCATCCCAGCCCAGCCCAGCTCAGCCCATCCCAGCCCAGCCCATCCCAGCCCAGCCCAGCCCAGCCCAGCCCGGCCCAGCCCCCGAGGCTCCCAGAGCTGCAGGACCTGTGCCAGGACCCTGCTCTGCCTGGCTGGGGCTTTTCCTCCTCTGAGGCACAAGCCTCAGCACACCTGAGCACCTGCAGGGAAGGAGGAGGGTGGGGAGCTGGGGCCCTCTGGAGGGGGATAGAGAGCGGGTCCTGCTGCTTGTGGGGTGGGAAGGAGAAACCAGCCTGGCTCAGCCTCCCAGCTCAGCATCCTCCGTGAGCCGGGTGTGGCAGAGCAGGGAAGTACCTGAGACAGGAACCCCAGGTGTTGGCACTGCCACCTTCCCTGGAGCTGCTGCTCTGGCACAGCCCAGAGACACCTGTGAAAGCCGTTATCCCATATCCTATATCCTGTATCCTACATCCTATACTCTATATCCTGTATCCTATATCCTATACTCTATATCCTGTATCCTATATCCTATATCTCATATCCCACATCTCACATCCCATATCCCACACCCTATATCCCATATCCCATACCCCATACCCCATATCCCACATCCCACATCCCATATCCCATATCCCATATCCCATATCCCATACCCCATATCCCATACCCCATATCCCATACCCCATATCCCATATCCCACATCCCATACCCCATATCCCATATCCCATATCCCACACCCCACATCCCATACCCCATATCCCATACCCCATATCCCATATCCCATACTCCATATCCCATACCCCATATCCCATACCCCATATCCCATATCCCACATCCCATACCCCATATCCCATATCCCATATCCCATACCCCATATCCCATATCCTATATCCTACACCCCACATCCCATACCCCATATCCCATACCCCATATCCCATATCCCATATCCTACATCCCATATCCCATATCCTATATCCCATATCCCATCTATACCCTATATCC
>JAKWBO010000895.1:0-23983 GCA_034336685.1 Luscinia luscinia
ATTTTCATATGGATTTTGAGGGGATTTTTGTTTCTTAGTGCCAATTTGGTAGGCTGATTTTCCCTGGATTTTTCCTCATGCTATCCCATCCATCCTTGGTATTTTGGCAGATTGTAGATGGTTTTTGTACAGATTCCTGGAGATTTTGGGCCATTTTTTGCATTTTTGGGGATTTTGGGCCATTTAAAGTCTCATTTCCTTTGGAAGTTTGCCCAGTTATTTTTCCAGTTCTTTCCTCAGAAATTCCTGGTCACTCCCTGGGTTTTGGGCCAGGTATTAGGAGTTTTTCTGGCCATTCTTTGTGCAATTTCTGGGGATTTTTGTCTTTCTTAGTGGGTGTTTTTAGGCAATTTCCTGGGTTGCTAAGGTTCAATTTATGCTGGATTTTTTCCTGATGTTTTCCCCAATAATGCTTGGAATTTTGACCTGTTTGGACTGTTTCAGTGTCGATTTTAGGACTATTTCTGGCCATTTTCATATGGATTTTGAGGGGATTTTTTGTTTCTTAGTGCCAGTTTGTTAGGCTGATTTTCCTGGATTTTTTCCTGATGTTTTCCCCAATAATGCTTGGAATTTTGACCGGTTTGGACTGTTTCAGTGTCGATTTTAGGACTATTTCTGGCCATTTTCATATGGATTTTGAGGGATTTTTTGTTTCTTAGTGCCAATTTGGTAGGCTGATTTTCCCTGGATTTTTCCTCATGCTATCCCATCCATCCTTGATATTTTGGCAGATTGTAGATGGTTTTTGTACAGATTCCTGGAGATTTTGGGCCATTTTTGCATTTTTGGGGATTTTGGGCCATTTAAAGTCTCATTTCCTTTGGAAGTTTGCCCAGTTATTTTTCCAGTTCTTTCCTCAGAAATTCCAGGTCACTCCCTGGGTTTTGGGCCAGTGTATTAGGAGTTTTTCTGGCCATTCTTTGTGCAATTTCTGGGGATTTTTGTCTTTCTTAGTGGGTGTTTTTAGGCAATTTCCTGGGTTGCTAAGGTTCAATTTATGCTGGATTTTTCCTGATGTTTTCCCCAATAATGCTTGGAATTTTGACCGGTTTGGACTGTTTCAGTGTCGATTTTAGGACTATTTCTGGCCATTTTCATATGGATTTTGAGGGGATTTTTTGTTTCTTAGTGCCAGTTTGTTAGGCTGATTTTCCCTGGATTTTTTCCTGATGTTTTCCCCAATAATGCTTGGAATTTTGACCGGTTTGGGCTGTTTCAGTGTCGATTTTAGGATTATTTCTGGCCATTTTCATAGGGATTTTGAGGGGATTTTTTGTTTCTAGGTGCCAATTTGGTAGGCTGATTTTCCCTGGACTTTTCCTCATGCTATCCCATCCATCTTTCGTAATTTGGCAGATTGTAGATGGTTTTTGTACAGATTCCTGGAGATTTTGGGCCATTTTTTGCAGTTTTTGGGGGGGTTTTGGGCCATTTAAAGTCTCATTTCCTTTGGAAGTTTGCCCAGTTATTTTTCCAGTTTTTTCCTCAGCAATTCCAGGTCACTCCCTGGGTTTTGGGCCAGTTATTAGGAGTTTTTCTGTCCATTCTTTGTGCAATTTCTGGGGGATTTTTGTCTTTCTTAGTGGGTGTTTTTAGGCAATTTCCTGGGTTGCTAAGGTTCAATTTATGCTGGATTTTTTCCTGATGTTTTCCCCAATAATGCTTGGAATTTTGACCGGTTTGGACTGTTTCAGTGTCGATTTTAGGACTATTTCTGGCCATTTTCATATGGATTTTGAGGGGATTTTTTGTTTCTTAGTGCCAGTTTGTTAGGCTGATTTTCCCTGGATTTTTTCCTGATGTTTTCCCCAATAATGCTTGGAATTTTGACCGGTTTGGGCTGTTTCAGTGTCGATTTTAGGATTATTTCTGGCCATTTTCATAGGGATTTTGAGGGGATTTTTTGTTTCTAGGTGCCAATTTGGTAGGCTTATTTTCTCTGGATTTTTCCTCATGCTATCCCATCGATCCTTCGTAATTTGGCAGATTTTAGATGGTTTTTGTACAGATTCCTGGAGATTTTGGTCCATTTTTTGCATTTTTTGGGGGGGATTTTGGGCCATTTAAAGTCTCATTTCCTTTGGAAGTTTGCCCAATTATGTTTCCAGTTTTTTCCTCAGCAATTCCAGGTCACTCCCTGGGTTTTGGGCCAGTTATTAGGAGTTTTTCTGGCCATTCTTTGTGCAATTTCTGGGGGATTTTTGTCTTTCTTAGTGGGTGGTTTTAGGCAATTTCCTGGGTTGCTAAGGTTCAATTTATGCTGGATTTTTTCCTGATGTTTTCCCCAATAATGCTTGGAATTTTGACCGGTTTGGACTGTTTCAGTGTCGATTTTAGGACTATTTCTGGCCATTTTCATATGGATTTTGAGGGGATTTTTTGTTTCTTAGTGCCAATTTGGTAGGCTGATTTTCCCTGGATTTTTCCTCATGCTATCCCATCCATCCTTCGTAATTTGGCAGATTGTAGATGGTTTTTGTACAGATTCCTGGAGATTTTGGGCCATTTTTTGCATTTTTGGGGGGTTTTGGGCCATTTAAAGTCTCATTTCCTTTGGAAGTTTGCCCAGTTATTTTTCCACTTTTTTCCCTTAGAAAGTCCAGGTCACTCCCTGGGTTTTGGGGCAGATATTCGGAGTTTTTCTGGCCATTTTTGGTGCAATTTCTGGAGGATTTCTGTGTTTTTTAGTAGGAATTTTTAGGCATTTTCCTGGGTTGCTAAGGTTCAATTTATGCTGGATTTTTTCCTGATGTTTTCCCCAATAATGCTTGGAATTTTGACCGGTTTGGGCTGTTTCAGTGTCGATTTTAGGATTATTTCTGGCCATTTTCATATGGATTTTGAGGGGATTTTTTGTTTCTTAGTGCCAATTTGTTAGGCTAATTTTCCCTGGATTTTTCTGGATGCTATCCCATCGATCCTTGGTATTTTGGCAGATTGTAGATGGTTTTTGTACAGATTCCTGGAGATTTTGGGCCATTTTTTGGGGGGATTTTGGGCCATTTTAAGTCTCATTTCCTTTGGAAGTTTGCCCAGATATTTTTCCAGTTCTTTCCTCAGAAATTCCAGGTCACTCCCTGGGATTTGGGCTATGTATTAGGAGTTTTTCTGGCCATTCTTTGTGCAATTTCTGGGGCATTTTTGTCTTTCTTAGTGGGTATTTTTAGGCGATTTCCTGGGTTGCTAAGGTTCGCTTTTCCTGGATTTTTCCGGATGTTTTCCCCAATAATGCTTGGAATTTTGACCGGTTTGGACTGTTTCAGTGTCGATGTTAGGACTATTTCTGGCCATTTTCATATGGATTTTGAGGGGATTTTTTGTTTCTTAGTGCCAGTTTGTTAGGCTGATTTTCCCTGGATTTTTTCCTGATGTTTTCCCCAATAATGCTTGGAATTTTGACCGGTTTGGGCTGTTTCAGTGTCGATATTAGGACTATTCCTGGCCATTTTCATATGGATTTTGAGGGGATTTTTTGTTTCTTAGTGCCAATTTGGTAGGCTGATTTTCCCTGGATTTTTCTGGATGCTATCCCATCAATCCTTGATATTTTGGCAGATTGTAGATGGTTTTTTTACAGATTCCTGGAGATTTTGGGCCATTTTTTGCAGGCTGAGGGAGGTGAAGTGCCGTCTACCCCTCTCACAGAACACTCTGCTGGGAAGTTCTGCTACTGCCAAAACACGCCTGGCATGTGCACTTTTCTTCTAAAACCTCTCTACCATAGCAATATTCTCTGCTTCTTGAAAGCATACCATACACTCTTTCCACTATGCATAGCGAAGAGCACTGCAGTGCACCTAAAGCTAAAGCGAAAGTGTGCACAGCACACCACAGATCTCACTTTGCACTACACCTAGAAATGGCTTCTCTGCATCACTGATATCTAGCACAGAAATCTGCACGACGAATAACTATGTTGTAGCTAAGCTGGTTCTGGCATATCCTGCTTCATACCACTAGTCCCTGACAACCGGTATTCTGTGCAGAGCACCTCAGTGCAGTGTGGTTTCCTTAATGGCGGTTTGTAGCAAGAAGCGATTTCAGGCTGAGGGAGGTGAAGTGCCGTTTCACCCCTCTCACAGAACACTCTGCTGGGAAGTTCTGCTACTGCCAAAACACGCCTGGCATGTGCACTTTTCTTCTAAAACCTCTCTACCATAGCAATATTCTCTGCTTCTTGAAAGCATACCATACACTCTTTCCACTATGCATAGCGAAGAGCACTGCAGTGCACCTAAAGCTGTGTTAAAGTGTGCACAGCACACCACAGATCTCACTTTGCACTACACCTAGAAATGGCTTCTCTGCATCACTGATATCTAGCACAGAAATCTGCACGACGAATAACTATGTTGTAGCTAAGCTGGTTCTGGCATATCCTGCTTCATACCACTAGTCCCTGACAACCGGTATTCTGTGCAGAGCACCTCAGTGCAGTGTGGTTTCCTTAATGGCGGTTTGTAGCAAGAAGCGATTTCAGGCTGAGGGAGGTGAAGTGCCGTCTACCCCTCTCACAGAACACTCTGCTGGGAAGTTCTGCTACTGCCAAAACACGCCTGGCATGTGCACTTTTCTTCTAAAACCTCTCTACCATAGCAATATTCTCTGCTTCTTGAAAGCATACCATACACTCTTTCCACTATGCATAGCGAAGAGCACTGCAGTGCACCTAAAGCTAAGCGTAAAGTGTGCACAGCACACCACAGATCTCACTTTGCACTACACCTAGAAATGGCTTCTCTGCATCACTGATATCTAGCACAGAAATCTGCACGACGAATAACTATGTTGTAGCTAAGCTGGTTCTGGCATATCCTGCTTCATACCACTAGTCCCTGACAACCGGTGTTCTGTGCAGAGCACCTCAGTGCAGTGTGGTTTCCTTAATGGCGGTTTGTAGCAAGAAGCGATTTCAGGCTGAGGGAGGTGAAGTGCCGTCTACCCCTCTCACAGAACACTCTGCTGGGAAGTTCTGCTACTGCCAAAACACGCCTGGCATGTGCACTTTTCTTCTAAAACCTCTCTACCATAGCAATATTCTCTGCTTCTTGAAAGCATACCATACACTCTTTCCACTATGCATAGCGAAGAGCACTGCAGTGCACCTAAAGCTAAAGCGAAAGTGTGCACAGCACACCACAGATCTCACTTTGCACTACACCTAGAAATGGCTTCTCTGCATCACTGATATCTAGCACAGAAATCTGCACGACGAATAACTATGTTGTAGCTAAGCTGGTTCTGGCATATCCTGCTTCATACCACTAGTCCCTGACAACCGGTATTCTGTGCAGAGCACCTCAGTGCAGTGTGGTTTCCTTAATGGCGGTTTGTAGCAAGAAGCGATTTCAGGCTGAGGGAGGTGAAGTGCCGTCTACCCCTCTCACAGAACACTCTGCTGGGAAGTTCTGCTACTGCCAAAACACGCCTGGCATGTGCACTTTTCTTCTAAAACCTCTCTACCATAGCAATATTCTCTGCTTCTTGAAAGCATACCATACACTCTTTCCACTATGCATAGCGAAGAGCACTGCAGTGCACCTAAAGTTAAAGCGAAAGTGTGCACAGCACACCACAGATCTCACTTTGCACTACACCTAGAAATGGCTTCTCTGCATCACTGATATCTAGCACAGAAATCTGCACGACGAATAACTATGTTGTAGCTAAGCTGGTTCTGGCATATCCTGCTTCATACCACTAGTCCCTGACAACCGGTATTCTGTGCAGAGCACCTCAGTGCAGTGTGGTTTCCTTAATGGCGGTTTGTAGCAAGAAGCGATTTCAGGCTGAGGGAGGTGAAGTGCCGTCTACCCCTCTCACAGAACACTCTGCTGGGAAGTTCTGCTACTGCCAAAACACGCCTGGCATGTGCACTTTTCTTCTAAAACCTCTCTACCATAGCAATATTCTCTGCTTCTTGAAAGCATACCATACACTCTTTCCACTATGCATAGCGAAGAGCACTGCAGTGCACCTAAAGCTAAAGCGAAAGTGTGCACAGCACACCACAGATCTCACTTTGCACTACACCTAGAAATGGCTTCTCTGCATCACTGATATCTAGCACAGAAATCTGCACGACGAATAACTATGTTGTAGCTAAGCTGGTTCTGGCATATCCTGCTTCATACCACTAGTCCCTGACAACCGGTGTTCTGTGCAGAGCACCTCAGTGCAGTGTGGTTTCCTTAATGGCGGTTTGTAGCAAGAAGCGATTTCAGGCTGAGGGAGGTGAAGTGCCGTCTCACCCCTCTCACAGAACACTCTGCTGGGAAGTTCTGCTACTGCCAAAACACGCCTGGCATGTGCACTTTTCTTCTAAAACCTCTCTACCATAGCAATATTCTCTGCTTCTTGAAAGCATACCATACACTCTTTCCACTATGCATAGCGAAGAGCACTGCAGTGCACCTAAAGCTGAAGCTGAAAGTGTGCACAGCACACCACAGATCTCACTTTGCACTACACCTAGAAATGGCTTCTCTGCATCACTGATATCTAGCACAGAAATCTGCACGACGAATAACTATGTTGTAGCTAAGCTGGTTCTGGCATATCCTGCTTCATACCACTAGTCCCTGACAACCGGTGTTCTGTGCAGAGCACCTCAGTGCAGTGTGGTTTCCTTAATGGCGGTTTGTAGCAAGAAGCTGATTTCAGGCTGAGGGAGGTGAAGTGCCGTCTACCCCTCTCACAGAACACTCTGCTGGGAAGTTCTGCTACTGCCAAACACGCCTGGCATGTGCACTTTTCTTCTAAAACCTCTCTACCATAGCAATATTCTCTGCTTCTTGAAAGCATACCATACACTCTTTCCACTATGCATAGCGAAGAGCACTGCAGTGCACCTAAAGCTAAAGCGTAAAGTGTGCACAGCACACCACAGATCTCACTTTGCACTACACCTAGAAATGGCTTCTCTGCATCACTGATATCTAGCACAGAAATCTGCACGACGAATAACTATGTTGTAGCTAAGCTGGTTCTGGCATATCCTGCTTCATACCACTAGTCCCTGACAACCGGTGTTCTGTGCAGAGCACCTCAGTGCAGTGTGGTTTCCTTAATGGCGGTTTGTAGCAAGAAGCGATTTCAGGCTGAGGGAGGTGAAGTGCCGTCTACCCCTCTCACAGAACACTCTGCTGGGAAGTTCTGCTACTGCCAAAACACGCCTGGCATGTGCACTTTTCTTCTAAAACCTCTCTACCATAGCAATATTCTCTGCTTCTTGAAAGCATACCATACACTCTTTCCACTATGCATAGCGAAGAGCACTGCAGTGCACCTAAAGCTAAAGCGAAAGTGTGCACAGCACACCACAGATCTCACTTTGCACTACACCTAGAAATGGCTTCTCTGCATCACTGATATCTAGCACAGAAATCTGCACGACGAATAACTATGTTGTAGCTAAGCTGGTTCTGGCATATCCTGCTTCATACCACTAGTCCCTGACAACCGGTATTCTGTGCAGAGCACCTCAGTGCAGTGTGGTTTCCTTAATGGCGGTTTGTAGCAAGAAGCGATTTCAGGCTGAGGGAGGTGAAGTGCCGTCTACCCCTCTCACAGAACACTCTGCTGGGAAGTTCTGCTACTGCCAAAACACGCCTGGCATGTGCACTTTTCTTCTAAAACCTCTCTACCATAGCAATATTCTCTGCTTCTTGAAAGCATACCATACACTCTTTCCACTATGCATAGCGAAGAGCACTGCAGTGCACCTAAAGCTAAAGCGAAAGTGTGCACAGCACACCACAGATCTCACTTTGCACTACACCTAGAAATGGCTTCTCTGCATCACTGATATCTAGCACAGAAATCTGCACTGACGAATAACTATGTTGTAGCTAAGCTGGTTCTGGCATATCCTGCTTCATACCACTAGTCCCTGACAACCGGTATTCTGTGCAGAGCACCTCAGTGCAGTGTGGTTTCCTTAATGGCGGTTTGTAGCAAGAAGCGATTTCAGGCTGAGGGAGGTGAAGTGCCGTCTACCCCTCTCACAGAACACTCTGCTGGGAAGTTCTGCTACTGCCAAAACACGCCTGGCATGTGCACTTTTCTTCTAAAACCTCTCTACCATAGCAATATTCTCTGCTTCTTGAAAGCATACCATACACTCTTTCCACTATGCATAGCGAAGAGCACTGCAGTGCACCTAAAGCTAAAGCTAAAGTGTGCACAGCACACCACAGATCTCACTTTGCACTACACCTAGAAATGGCTTCTCTGCATCACTGATATCTAGCACAGAAATCTGCACGACGAATAACTATGTTGTAGCTAAGCTGGTTCTGGCATATCCTGCTTCATACCACTAGTCCCTGACAACCGGTATTCTGTGCAGAGCACCTCAGTGCAGTGTGGTTTCCTTAATGGCGGTTTGTAGCAAGAAGCGATTTCAGGCTGAGGGAGGTGAAGTGCCGTCTACCCCTCTCACAGAACACTCTGCTGGGAAGTTCTGCTACTGCCAAAACACGCCTGGCATGTGCACTTTTCTTCTAAAACCTCTCTACCATAGCAATATTCTCTGCTTCTTGAAAGCATACCATACACTCTTTCCACTATGCATAGCGAAGAGCACTGCAGTGCACCTAAAGCTAGTGCGAAAGTGTGCACAGCACACCACAGATCTCACTTTGCACTACACCTAGAAATGGCTTCTCTGCATCACTGATATCTAGCACAGAAATCTGCACGACGAATAACTATGTTGTAGCTAAGCTGGTTCTGGCATATCCTGCTTCATACCACTAGTCCCTGACAACCGGTATTCTGTGCAGAGCACCTCAGTGCAGTGTGGTTTCCTTAATGGCGGTTTGTAGCAAGAAGCTTATTTCAGGCTGAGGGAGGTGAAGTGCCGTCTACCCCTCTCACAGAACACTCTGCTGGGAAGTTCTGCTACTGCCAAAACACGCCTGGCATGTGCACTTTTCTTCTAAAACCTCTCTACCATAGCAATATTCTCTGCTTCTTGAAAGCATACCATACACTCTTTCCACTATGCATAGCGAAGAGCACTGCAGTGCACCTAAAGCTAGTGCTGAAAGTGTGCACAGCACACCACAGATCTCACTTTGCACTACACCTAGAAATGGCTTCTCTGCATCACTGATATCTAGCACAGAAATCTGCACGACGAATAACTATGTTGTAGCTAAGCTGGTTCTGGCATATCCTGCTTCATACCACTAGTCCCTGACAACCGGTATTCTGTGCAGAGCACCTCAGTGCAGTGTGGTTTCCTTAATGGCGGTTTGTAGCAAGAAGCGATTTCAGGCTGAGGGAGGTGAAGTGCCGTCTCACCCTCTCACAGAACACTCTGCTGGGAAGTTCTGCTACTGCCAAAACACGCCTGGCATGTGCACTTTTCTTCTAAAACCTCTCTACCATAGCAATATTCTCTGCTTCTTGAAAGCATACCATACACTCTTTCCACTATGCATAGCGAAGAGCACTGCAGTGCACCTAAAGCTAAGCTGAAAGTGTGCACAGCACACCACAGATCTCACTTTGCACTACACCTAGAAATGGCTTCTCTGCATCACTGATATCTAGCACAGAAATCTGCACGACGAATAACTATGTTGTAGCTAAGCTGGTTCTGGCATATCCTGCTTCATACCACTAGTCCCTGACAACCGGTATTCTGTGCAGAGCACCTCAGTGCAGTGTGGTTTCCTTAATGGCGGTTTGTAGCAAGAAGCGATTTCAGGCTGAGGGAGGTGAAGTGCCGTCTACCCCTCTCACAGAACACTCTGCTGGGAAGTTCTGCTACTGCCAAAACACGCCTGGCATGTGCACTTTTCTTCTAAAACCTCTCTACCATAGCAATATTCTCTGCTTCTTGAAAGCATACCATACACTCTTTCCACTATGCATAGCGAAGAGCACTGCAGTGCACCTAAAGCTAAAGCGAAAGTGTGCACAGCACACCACAGATCTCACTTTGCACTACACCTAGAAATGGCTTCTCTGCATCACTGATATCTAGCACAGAAATCTGCACGACGAATAACTATGTTGTAGCTAAGCTGGTTCTGGCATATCCTGCTTCATACCACTAGTCCCTGACAACCGGTATTCTGTGCAGAGCACCTCAGTGCAGTGTGGTTTCCTTAATGGCGGTTTGTAGCAAGAAGCGATTTCAGGCTGAGGGAGGTGAAGTGCCGTCTCACCCCTCTCACAGAACACTCTGCTGGGAAGTTCTGCTACTGCCAAAACACGCCTGGCATGTGCACTTTTCTTCTAAAACCTCTCTACCATAGCAATATTCTCTGCTTCTTGAAAGCATACCATACACTCTTTCCACTATGCATAGCGAAGAGCACTGCAGTGCACCTAAAGCTGAAGCGAAAGTGTGCACAGCACACCACAGATCTCACTTTGCACTACACCTAGAAATGGCTTCTCTGCATCACTGATATCTAGCACAGAAATCTGCACGACGAATAACTATGTTGTAGCTAAGCTGGTTCTGGCATATCCTGCTTCATACCACTAGTCCCTGACAACCGGTATTCTGTGCAGAGCACCTCAGTGCAGTGTGGTTTCCTTAATGGCGGTTTGTAGCAAGAAGCGATTTCAGGCTGAGGGAGGTGAAGTGCCGTTTCACCCCTCTCACAGAACACTCTGCTGGGAAGTTCTGCTACTGCCAAAACACGCCTGGCATGTGCACTTTTCTTCTAAAACCTCTCTACCATAGCAATATTCTCTGCTTCTTGAAAGCATACCATACACTCTTTCCACTATGCATAGCGAAGAGCACTGCAGTGCACCTAAAGCTAAAGCGAAAGTGTGCACAGCACACCACAGATCTCACTTTGCACTACACCTAGAAATGGCTTCTCTGCATCACTGATATCTAGCACAGAAATCTGCACGACGAATAACTATGTTGTAGCTAAGCTGGTTCTGGCATATCCTGCTTCATACCACTAGTCCCTGACAACCGGTATTCTGTGCAGAGCACCTCAGTGCAGTGTGGTTTCCTTTAATGGCGGTTTGTAGCAAGAAGCGATTTCAGGCTGAGGGAGGTGAAGTGCCGTCTACCCCTCTCACAGAACACTCTGCTGGGAAGTTCTGCTACTGCCAAAACACGCCTGGCATGTGCACTTTTCTTCTAAAACCTCTCTACCATAGCAATATTCTCTGCTTCTTGAAAGCATACCATACACTCTTTCCACTATGCATAGCGAAGAGCACTGCAGTGCACCTAAAGCTAAAGCGAAAGTGTGCACAGCACACCACAGATCTCACTTTGCACTACACCTAGAAATGGCTTCTCTGCATCACTGATATCTAGCACAGAAATCTGCACGACGAATAACTATGTTGTAGCTAAGCTGGTTCTGGCATATCCTGCTTCATACCACTAGTCCCTGACAACCGGTGTTCTGTGCAGAGCACCTCAGTGCAGTGTGGTTTCCTTAATGGCGGTTTGTAGCAAGAAGCGATTTCAGGCTGAGGGAGGTGAAGTGCCGTCTACCCCTCTCACAGAACACTCTGCTGGGAAGTTCTGCTACTGCCAAAACACGCCTGGCATGTGCACTTTTCTTCTAAAACCTCTCTACCATAGCAATATTCTCTGCTTCTTGAAAGCATACCATACACTCTTTCCACTATGCATAGCGAAGAGCACTGCAGTGCACCTAAAGCTGAAGCGAAAGTGTGCACAGCACACCACAGATCTCACTTTGCACTACACCTAGAAATGGCTTCTCTGCATCACTGATATCTAGCACAGAAATCTGCACGACGAATAACTATGTTGTAGCTAAGCTGGTTCTGGCATATCCTGCTTCATACCACTAGTCCCTGACAACCGGTATTCTGTGCAGAGCACCTCAGTGCAGTGTGGTTTCCTTAATGGCGGTTTGTAGCAAGAAGCGATTTCAGGCTGAGGGAGGTGAAGTGCCGTCTACCCCTCTCACAGAACACTCTGCTGGGAAGTTCTGCTACTGCCAAAACACGCCTGGCATGTGCACTTTTCTTCTAAAACCTCTCTACCATAGCAATATTCTCTGCTTCTTGAAAGCATACCATACACTCTTTCCACTATGCATAGCGAAGAGCACTGCAGTGCACCTAAAGCTAAAGCGAAAGTGTGCACAGCACACCACAGATCTCACTTTGCACTACACCTAGAAATGGCTTCTCTGCATCACTGATATCTAGCACAGAAATCTGCACGACGAATAACTATGTTGTAGCTAAGCTGGTTCTGGCATATCCTGCTTCATACCACTAGTCCCTGACAACCGGTGTTCTGTGCAGAGCACCTCAGTGCAGTGTGGTTTCCTTAATGGCGGTTTGTAGCAAGAAGCGATTTCAGGCTGAGGGAGGTGAAGTGCCGTCTACCCCTCTCACAGAACACTCTGCTGGGAAGTTCTGCTACTGCCAAAACACGCCTGGCATGTGCACTTTTCTTCTAAAACCTCTCTACCATAGCAATATTCTCTGCTTCTTGAAAGCATACCATACACTCTTTCCACTATGCATAGCGAAGAGCACTGCAGTGCACCTAAAGCTAAAGCTGAAAGTGTGCACAGCACACCACAGATCTCACTTTGCACTACACCTAGAAATGGCTTCTCTGCATCACTGATATCTAGCACAGAAATCTGCACGACGAATAACTATGTTGTAGCTAAGCTGGTTCTGGCATATCCTGCTTCATACCACTAGTCCCTGACAACCGGTATTCTGTGCAGAGCACCTCAGTGCAGTGTGGTTTCCTTAATGGCGGTTTGTAGCAAGAAGCGATTTCAGGCTGAGGGAGGTGAAGTGCCGTCTCACCCCTCTCACAGAACACTCTGCTGGGAAGTTCTGCTACTGCCAAAACACGCCTGGCATGTGCACTTTTCTTCTAAAACCTCTCTACCATAGCAATATTCTCTGCTTCTTGAAAGCATACCATACACTCTTTCCACTATGCATAGCGAAGAGCACTGCAGTGCACCTAAAGCTGAAGCTGAAAGTGTGCACAGCACACCACAGATCTCACTTTGCACTACACCTAGAAATGGCTTCTCTGCATCACTGATATCTAGCACAGAAATCTGCACGACAAATAACTATGTTGTAGCTAAGCTGGTTCTGGCATATCCTGCTTCATACCACTAGTCCCTGACAACCGGTATTCTGTGCAGAGCACCTCAGTGCAGTGTGGTTTCCTTAATGGCGGTTTGTAGCAAGAAGCGATTTCAGGCTGAGGGAGGTGAAGTGCCGTCTCACCCCTCTCACAGAACACTCTGCTGGGAAGTTCTGCTACTGCCAAAACACGCCTGGCATGTGCACTTTTCTTCTAAAACCTCTCTACCATAGCAATATTCTCTGCTTCTTGAAAGCATACCATACACTCTTTCCACTATGCATAGCTAAGAGCACTGCAGTGCACCTAAAGCTAAGCGAAAGTGTGCACAGCACACCACAGATCTCACTTTGCACTACACCTAGAAATGGCTTCTCTGCATCACTGATATCTAGCACAGAAATCTGCACGACGAATAACTATGTTGTAGCTAAGCTGGTTCTGGCATATCCTGCTTCATACCACTAGTCCCTGACAACCGGTATTCTGTGCAGAGCACCTCAGTGCAGTGTGGTTTCCTTAATGGCGGTTTGTAGCAAGAAGCGATTTCAGGCTGAGGGAGGTGAAGTGCCGTCTCACCCCTCTCACAGAACACTCTGCTGGGAAGTTCTGCTACTGCCAAAACACGCCTGGCATGTGCACTTTTCTTCTAAAACCTCTCTACCATAGCAATATTCTCTGCTTCTTGAAAGCATACCATACACTCTTTCCACTATGCATAGCGAAGAGCACTGCAGTGCACCTAAAGCTAAAGCGAAAGTGTGCACAGCACACCACAGATCTCACTTTGCACTACACCTAGAAATGGCTTCTCTGCATCACTGATATCTAGCACAGAAATCTGCACGACGAATAACTATGTTGTAGCTAAGCTGGTTCTGGCATATCCTGCTTCATACCACTAGTCCCTGACAACCGGTGTTCTGTGCAGAGCACCTCAGTGCAGTGTGGTTTCCTTAATGGCGGTTTGTAGCAAGAAGCGATTTCAGGCTGAGGGAGGTGAAGTGCCGTCTCACCCCTCTCACAGAACACTCTGCTGGGAAGTTCTGCTACTGCCAAAACACGCCTGGCATGTGCACTTTTCTTCTAAAACCTCTCTACCATAGCAATATTCTCTGCTTCTTGAAAGCATACCATACACTCTTTCCACTATGCATAGCGAAGAGCACTGCAGTGCACCTAAAGCTGAAGCGAAAGTGTGCACAGCACACCACAGATCTCACTTTGCACTACACCTAGAAATGGCTTCTCTGCATCACTGATATCTAGCACAGAAATCTGCACGACGAATAACTATGTTGTAGCTAAGCTGGTTCTGGCATATCCTGCTTCATACCACTAGTCCCTGACAACCGGTGTTCTGTGCAGAGCACCTCAGTGCAGTGTGGTTTCCTTAATGGCGGTTTGTAGCAAGAAGCGATTTCAGGCTGAGGGAGGTGAAGTGCCGTCTACCCCTCTCACAGAACACTCTGCTGGGAAGTTCTGCTACTGCCAAAACACGCCTGGCATGTGCACTTTTCTTCTAAAACCTCTCTACCATAGCAATATTCTCTGCTTCTTGAAAGCATACCATACACTCTTTCCACTATGCATAGCGAAGAGCACTGCAGTGCACCTAAAGCTGAAGCGAAAGTGTGCACAGCACACCACAGATCTCACTTTGCACTACACCTAGAAATGGCTTCTCTGCATCACTGATATCTAGCACAGAAATCTGCACGACGAATAACTATGTTGTAGCTAAGCTGGTTCTGGCATATCCTGCTTCATACCACTAGTCCCTGACAACCGGTGTTCTGTGCAGAGCACCTCAGTGCAGTGTGGTTTCCTTAATGGCGGTTTGTAGCAAGAAGCGATTTCAGGCTGAGGGAGGTGAAGTGCCGTCTACCCCTCTCACAGAACACTCTGCTGGGAAGTTCTGCTACTGCCAAAACACGCCTGGCATGTGCACTTTTCTTCTAAAACCTCTCTACCATAGCAATATTCTCTGCTTCTTGAAAGCATACCATACACTCTTTCCACTATGCATAGCGAAGAGCACTGCAGTGCACCTAAAGCTAGTGCTAAAGTGTGCACAGCACACCACAGATCTCACTTTGCACTACACCTAGAAATGGCTTCTCTGCATCACTGATATCTAGCACAGAAATCTGCACGACGAATAACTATGTTGTAGCTAAGCTGGTTCTGGCATATCCTGCTTCATACCACTAGTCCCTGACAACCGGTGTTCTGTGCAGAGCACCTCAGTGCAGTGTGGTTTCCTTAATGGCGGTTTGTAGCAAGAAGCGATTTCAGGCTGAGGGGAGGTGGAAGTGCCGCTCTACCCCTCTCACAGAACACTCTGCTGGGAAGTTCTGCTACTGCCAAAACACGCCTGGCATGTGCACTTTTCTTCTAAAACCTCTCTACCATAGCAATATTCTCTGCTTCTTGAAAGCATACCATACACTCTTTCCACTATGCATAGCAAAGAGCACTGCAGTGCACCTAAAGCTAAAGCGAAAGTGTGCACAGCACACCACAGATCTCACTTTGCACTACACCTAGAAATGGCTTCTCTGCATCACTGATATCTAGCACAGAAATCTGCACGACAAATAACTATGTTGTAGCTAAGCTGGTTCTGGCATATCCTGCTTCATACCACTAGTCCCTGACAACCGGTGTTCTGTGCAGAGCACCTCAGTGCAGTGTGGTTTCCTTAATGGCGGTTTGTAGCAAGAAGCGATTTCAGGCTGAGGGAGGTGAAGTGCCGTCTACCCCTCTCACAGAACACTCTGCTGGGAAGTTCTGCTACTGCCAAAACACGCCTGGCATGTGCACTTTTCTTCTAAAACCTCTCTACCATAGCAATATTCTCTGCTTCTTGAAAGCATACCATACACTCTTTCCACTATGCATAGCGAAGAGCACTGCAGTGCACCTAAAGCTAAAGCGAAAGTGTGCACAGCACACCACAGATCTCACTTTGCACTACACCTAGAAATGGCTTCTCTGCATCACTGATATCTAGCACAGAAATCTGCACGACGAATAACTATGTTGTAGCTAAGCTGGTTCTGGCATATCCTGCTTCATACCACTAGTCCCTGACAACCGGTGTTCTGTGCAGAGCACCTCAGTGCAGTGTGGTTTCCTTAATGGCGGTTTGTAGCAAGAAGCGATTTCAGGCTGAGGGAGGTGAAGTGCCGTCTACCCCTCTCACAGAACACTCTGCTGGGAAGTTCTGCTACTGCCAAAACACGCCTGGCATGTGCACTTTTCTTCTAAAACCTCTCTACCATAGCAATATTCTCTGCTTCTTGAAAGCATACCATACACTCTTTCCACTATGCATAGCGAAGAGCACTGCAGTGCACCTAAAGCTGAAGCGAAAGTGTGCACAGCACACCACAGATCTCACTTTGCACTACACCTAGAAATGGCTTCTCTGCATCACTGATATCTAGCACAGAAATCTGCACGACGAATAACTATGTTGTAGCTAAGCTGGTTCTGGCATATCCTGCTTCATACCACTAGTCCCTGACAACCGGTGTTCTGTGCAGAGCACCTCAGTGCAGTGTGGTTTCCTTAATGGCGGTTTGTAGCAAGAAGCGTATTTCAGGCTGAGGGAGGTGAAGTGCCGTCTACCCCTCTCACAGAACACTCTGCTGGGAAGTTCTGCTACTGCCAAAACACGCCTGGCATGTGCACTTTTCTTCCAAAACCTCTCTACCATAGCAATATTCTCTGCTTCTTGAAAGCATACCATACACTCTTTCCACTATGCATAGCGAAGAGCACTGCAGTGCACCTAAAGCTAAAGCGAAAGTGTGCACAGCACACCACAGATCTCACTTTGCACTACACCTAGAAATGGCTTCTCTGCATCACTGATATCTAGCACAGAAATCTGCACGACGAATAACTATGTTGTAGCTAAGCTGGTTCTGGCATATCCTGCTTCATACCACTAGTCCCTGACAACCGGTGTTCTGTGCAGAGCACCTCAGTGCAGTGTGGTTTCCTTAATCGCTGGGTTTGTAGCAAGAAGCGATTTCAGGCTGAGGGAGGTGAAGTGCCGTCTACCCCTCTCACAGAACACTCTGCTGGGAAGTTCTGCTACTGCCAAAACACGCCTGGCATGTGCACTTTTCTCCGTAAAACCTCTCTACCATAGCAATATTCTCTGCTTCTTGAAAGCATACCATACACTCTTTCCACTATGCATAGCGAAGTGCAATGCAGTGCACCTAAAGCTAAGCGAAAGTGTGCACAGCACACCACAGATCTCACTTTGCACTACACCTAGAAATGGCTCCTCTGCATCACTGATATCTAGCACAGAAATCTGCACGACGAATAACTATGATGTAGCTATGCTGGTTCTGGCATATCCTGCTTCATACCACTAGTCCCTGACAACCGGTGTTCTGTGCAGAGCACCTCAGTGCAGTGTGGTTTCCTTAATGGCGGTTTGTAGCAAGAAGCGATTTCAGGCTGAGGGAGGTGAAGTGCCGTCTACCCCTCTCACAGAACACTCTGATGGGAAGTTCTGCTACTGCCAAAACACGCCTGGCATGTGCACTTTTCTTCTAAAACCTCTCTACCATAGCAATATTCTCTGCTTCTTGAAAGCATACCATACACT
Source organism: Luscinia luscinia (assembly GCA_034336685.1). Classification (NCBI taxonomy): domain Eukaryota; kingdom Metazoa; phylum Chordata; class Aves; order Passeriformes; family Muscicapidae; genus Luscinia; species Luscinia luscinia. Next base: position 17,736 of record JAKWBO010000895.1, read on the forward strand.
CTTTCCACTATGCATAGCGAAGAGCACTGCAGTGCACCTAAAGCTAAAGCGAAAGTGTGCACAGCACACCACAGATCTCACTTTGCACTACACCTAGAAATGGCTTCTCTGCATCACTGATATCTAGCACAGAAATCTGCACGACGAATAACTATGTTGTAGCTAAGCTGGTTCTGGCATATCCTGCTTCATACCACTAGTCCCTGACAACCGGTGTTCTGTGCAGAGCACCTCAGTGCAGTGTGGTTTCCCTAATCGCGATTTGTAGCAAGAAGCGATTTCAGGCTGAGGGAGGTGAAGTGCCGTCTACCCCTCTCACAGAACACTCTGCTGGGAAGTTCTGCTACTGCCAAAACACGCCTGGCATGTGCACTTTTCTTCTAAAACCTCTCTACCATAGCAATATTCTCTGCTTCTTGAAAGCATACCATACACTCTTTCCACTATGCATAGCGAAGAGCACTGCAGTGCACCTAAAGCTAAAGCGAAAGTGTGCACAGCACACCACAGATCTCACTTTGCACTACACCTAGAAATGGCTTCTCTGCATCACTGATATCTAGCACAGAAATCTGCACGACGAATAACTATGTTGTAGCTAAGCTGGTTCTGGCATATCCTGCTTCATACCACTAGTCCCTGACAACCGGTGTTCTGTGCAGAGCACCTCAGTGCAGTGTGGTTTCCTTAATGGCGGTTTGTAGCAAGAAGCGATTTCAGGCTGAGGGAGGTGAAGTGCCGTCTACCCCTCTCACAGAACACTCTGCTGGGAAGTTCTGCTACTGCCAAAACACGCCTGGCATGTGCACTTTTCTTCTAAAACCTCTCTACCATAGCAATATTCTCTGCTTCTTGAAAGCATACCATACACTCTTTCCACTATGCATAGCGAAGAGCACTGCAGTGCACCTAAAGCTAAGCTGAAAGTGTGCACAGCACACCACAGATCTCACTTTGCACTACACCTAGAAATGGCTTCTCTGCATCACTGATATCTAGCACAGAAATCTGCACGACGAATAACTATGTTGTAGCTAAGCTGGTTCTGGCATATCCTGCTTCATACCACTAGTCCCTGACAACCGGTGTTCTGTGCAGAGCACCTCAGTGCAGTGTGGTTTCCTTAATGGCGGTTTGTAGCAAGAAGCGATTTCAGGCTGAGGGAGGTGAAGTGCCGTCTACCCCTCTCACAGAACACTCTGCTGGGAAGTTCTGCTACTGCCAAAACACGCCTGGCATGTGCACTTTTCTTCTAAAACCTCTCTACCATAGCAATATTCTCTGCTTCTTGAAAGCATACCATACACTCTTTCCACTATGCATAGCGAAGAGCACTGCAGTGCACCTAAAGCTGAAGCTTAAAGTGTGCACAGCACACCACAGATCTCACTTTGCACTACACCTAGAAATGGCTTCTCTGCATCACTGATATCTAGCACAGAAATCTGCACGACGAATAACTATGTTGTAGCTAAGCTGGTTCTGGCATATCCTGCTTCATACCACTAGTCCCTGACAACCGGTGTTCTGTGCAGAGCACCTCAGTGCAGTGTGGTTTCCTTAATGGCGGTTTGTAGCAAGAAGCGATTTCAGGCTGAGGGAGGTGAAGTGCCGTCTACCCCTCTCACAGAACACTCTGCTGGGAAGTTCTGCTACTGCCAAAACACGCCTGGCATGTGCACTTTTCTTCTAAAACCTCTCTACCATAGCAATATTCTCTGCTTCTTGAAAGCATACCATACACTCTTTCCACTATGCATAGCGAAGAGCACTGCAGTGCACCTAAAGCTAAAGCGAAAGTGTGCACAGCACACCACAGATCTCACTTTGCACTACACCTAGAAATGGCTTCTCTGCATCACTGATATCTAGCACAGAAATCTGCACGACGAATAACTATGTTGTAGCTAAGCTGGTTCTGGCATATCCTGCTTCATACCACTAGTCCCTGACAACCGGTGTTCTGTGCAGAGCACCTCAGTGCAGTGTGGTTTCCTTAATGGCGGTTTGTAGCAAGAAGCGATTTCAGGCTGAGGGAGGTGAAGTGCCGTCTCACCCCTCTCACAGAACACTCTGCTGGGAAGTTCTGCTACTGCCAAAACACGCCTGGCATGTGCACTTTTCTTCTAAAACCTCTCTACCATAGCAATATTCTCTGCTTCTTGAAAGCATACCATACACTCTTTCCACTATGCATAGCGAAGAGCACTGCAGTGCACCTAAAGCTAAAGCGAAAGTGTGCACAGCACACCACAGATCTCACTTTGCACTACACCTAGAAATGGCTTCTCTGCATCACTGATATTCAGCACAGAAATCTGCACGACGAATAACTATGTTGTAGCTAAGCTGGTTCTGGCATATCCTGCTTCATACCACTAGTCCCTGACAACCGGTGTTCTGTGCAGAGCACCTCAGTGCAGTGTGGTTTCCTTAATGGCGGTTTGTAGCAAGAAGCGATTTCAGGCTGAGGGAGGTGAAGTGCCGTCTACCCCTCTCACAGAACACTCTGCTGGGAAGTTCTGCTACTGCCAAAACACGCCTGGCATGTGCACTTTTCTTCTAAAACCTCTCTACCATAGCAATATTCTCTGCTTCTTGAAAGCATACCATACACTCTTTCCACTATGCATAGCGAAGAGCACTGCAGTGCACCTAAAGCTAAAGCGAAAGTGTGCACAGCACACCACAGATCTCACTTTGCACTACACCTAGAAATGGCTTCTCTGCATCACTGATATCTAGCACAGAAATCTGCACGACGAATAACTATGTTGTAGCTAAGCTGGTTCTGGCATATCCTGCTTCATACCACTAGTCCCTGACAACCGGTATTCTGTGCAGAGCACCTCAGTGCAGTGTGGTTTCCTTAATGGCGGTTTGTAGCAAGAAGCGATTTCAGGCTGAGGGAGGTGAAGTGCCGTCTCACCCCTCTCACAGAACACTCTGCTGGGAAGTTCTGCTACTGCCAAAACACGCCTGGCATGTGCACTTTTCTTCTAAAACCTCTCTACCATAGCAATATTCTCTGCTTCTTGAAAGCATACCATACACTCTTTCCACTATGCATAGCGAAGAGCACTGCAGTGCACCTAAAGCTAAGCGAAAGTGTGCACAGCACACCACAGATCTCACTTTGCACTACACCTAGAAATGGCTTCTCTGCATCACTGATATCTAGCACAGAAATCTGCACGACGAATAACTATGTTGTAGCTAAGCTGGTTCTGGCATATCCTGCTTCATACCACTAGTCCCTGACAACCGGTGTTCTGTGCAGAGCACCTCAGTGCAGTGTGGTTTCCTTAATGGCGGTTTGTAGCAAGAAGCGATTTCAGGCTGAGGGAGGTGAAGTGCCGTCTACCCCTCTCACAGAACACTCTGCTGGGAAGTTCTGCTACTGCCAAAACACGCCTGGCATGTGCACTTTTCTTCTAAAACCTCTCTACCATAGCAATATTCTCTGCTTCTTGAAAGCATACCATACACTCTTTCCACTATGCATAGCGAAGAGCACTGCAGTGCACCTAAAGCTAAAGCGAAAGTGTGCACAGCACACCACAGATCTCACTTTGCACTACACCTAGAAATGGCTTCTCTGCATCACTGATATCTAGCACAGAAATCTGCACGACGAATAACTATGTTGTAGCTAAGCTGGTTCTGGCATATCCTGCTTCATACCACTAGTCCCTGACAACCGGTGTTCTGTGCAGAGCACCTCAGTGCAGTGTGGTTTCCTTAATGGCGGTTTGTAGCAAGAAGCGATTTCAGGCTGAGGGAGGTGAAGTGCCGTCTACCCCTCTCACAGAACACTCTGCTGGGAAGTTCTGCTACTGCCAAAACACGCCTGGCATGTGCACTTTTCTTCTAAAACCTCTCTACCATAGCAATATTCTCTGCTTCTTGAAAGCATACCATACACTCTTTCCACTATGCATAGCGAAGAGCACTGCAGTGCACCTAAAGCTAAAGCGAAAGTGTGCACAGCACACCACAGATCTCACTTTGCACTACACCTAGAAATGGCTTCTCTGCATCACTGATATCTAGCACAGAAATCTGCACGACGAATAACTATGTTGTAGCTAAGCTGGTTCTGGCATATCCTGCTTCATACCACTAGTCCCTGACAACCGGTGTTCTGTGCAGAGCACCTCAGTGCAGTGTGGTTTCCTTAATGGCGGTTTGTAGCAAGAAGCGATTTCAGGCTGAGGGAGGTGAAGTGCCGTCTACCCCTCTCACAGAACACTCTGCTGGGAAGTTCTGCTACTGCCAAAACACGCCTGGCATGTGCACTTTTCTTCTAAAACCTCTCTACCATAGCAATATTCTCTGCTTCTTGAAAGCATACCATACACTCTTTCCACTATGCATAGCGAAGAGCACTGCAGTGCACCTAAAGCTAAAGCGAAAGTGTGCACAGCACACCACAGATCTCACTTTGCACTACACCTAGAAATGGCTTCTCTGCATCACTGATATCTAGCACAGAAATCTGCACGACGAATAACTATGTTGTAGCTAAGCTGGTTCTGGCATATCCTGCTTCATACCACTAGTCCCTGACAACCGGTGTTCTGTGCAGAGCACCTCAGTGCAGTGTGGTTTCCTTAATGGCGGTTTGTAGCAAGAAGCGATTTCAGGCTGAGGGAGGTGAAGTGCCGTCTACCCCTCTCACAGAACACTCTGCTGGGAAGTTCTGCTACTGCCAAAACACGCCTGGCATGTGCACTTTTCTTCTAAAACCTCTCTACCATAGCAATATTCTCTGCTTCTTGAAAGCATACCATACACTCTTTCCACTATGCATAGCGAAGAGCACTGCAGTGCACCTAAAGCTAAAGCGAAAGTGTGCACAGCACACCACAGATCTCACTTTGCACTACACCTAGAAATGGCTTCTCTGCATCACTGATATCTAGCACAGAAATCTGCACGACGAATAACTATGTTGTAGCTAAGCTGGTTCTGGCATATCCTGCTTCATACCACTAGTCCCTGACAACCGGTGTTCTGTGCAGAGCACCTCAGTGCAGTGTGGTTTCCTTAATGGCGGTTTGTAGCAAGAAGCGATTTCAGGCTGAGGGAGGTGAAGTGCCGTCTACCCCTCTCACAGAACACTCTGCTGGGAAGTTCTGCTACTGCCAAAACACGCCTGGCATGTGCACTTTTCTTCTAAAACCTCTCTACCATAGCAATATTCTCTGCTTCTTGAAAGCATACCATACACTCTTTCCACTATGCATAGCGAAGAGCACTGCAGTGCACCTAAAGCTAAAGCGAAAGTGTGCACAGCACACCACAGATCTCACTTTGCACTACACCTAGAAATGGCTTCTCTGCATCACTGATATCTAGCACAGAAATCTGCACGACGAATAACTATGTTGTAGCTAAGCTGGTTCTGGCATATCCTGCTTCATACCACTAGTCCCTGACAACCGGTGTTCTGTGCAGAGCACCTCAGTGCAGTGTGGTTTCCTTAATGGCGGTTTGTAGCAAGAAGCGATTTCAGGCTGAGGGAGGTGAAGTGCCGTCTACCCCTCTCACAGAACACTCTGCTGGGAAGTTCTGCTACTGCCAAAACACGCCTGGCATGTGCACTTTTCTTCTAAAACCTCTCTACCATAGCAATATTCTCTGCTTCTTGAAAGCATACCATACACTCTTTCCACTATGCATAGCGAAGAGCACTGCAGTGCACCTAAAGCTAAAGCGAAAGTGTGCACAGCACACCACAGATCTCACTTTGCACTACACCTAGAAATGGCTTCTCTGCATCACTGATATCTAGCACAGAAATCTGCACGACGAATAACTATGTTGTAGCTAAGCTGGTTCTGGCATATCCTGCTTCATACCACTAGTCCCTGACAACCGGTGTTCTGTGCAGAGCACCTCAGTGCAGTGTGGTTTCCTTAATGGCGGTTTGTAGCAAGAAGCGATTTCAGGCTGAGGGAGGTGAAGTGCCGTCTACCCCTCTCACAGAACACTCTGCTGGGAAGTTCTGCTACTGCCAAAACACGCCTGGCATGTGCACTTTTCTTCTAAAACCTCTCTACCATAGCAATATTCTCTGCTTCTTGAAAGCATACCATACACTCTTTCCACTATGCATAGCGAAGAGCACTGCAGTGCACCTAAAGCTAAAGCGAAAGTGTGCACAGCACACCACAGATCTCACTTTGCACTACACCTAGAAATGGCTTCTCTGCATCACTGATATCTAGCACAGAAATCTGCAC
>JAKWBO010000896.1:0-23969 GCA_034336685.1 Luscinia luscinia
AGAGGATGAGGAAGAGGAGGAATGAAGAAGAGGAGGAGGAGGAAGAATTGGGGTGGGAGGGAGGTTTGAGGGGCTCAGACCTGGAAGGTGCTGGAGGAAAGAGAGGAAGGGGATGGAAGAAGAGGAAGAGGAGTTGGGGTTTGAGGGGTTCAGTTCCATGAAGGTGCTGGAGGGAAGAGGAAGGGGATGAGGAAGAGGAGGGATGAAGAAGAGGAGGAGGAAAGAATTGGGGTGGGAGAGGTTTGAGGGCTCTGAGGCCTGAAGGTGCTGGAGGAAGAGGAAGAGGATGAGGAAGATGAGGATGAAGAGAGGAGGATGAAGAACTGGGGTGGGAGAGGTTTGAGGGGCCTCAGACCCGAAGGTGCTGGGAGGAAGAGGAAGAGGGGATGAAGGAGAGGAAGAGGAGTTGGGGTTTGAGGGGTTCCAGATCTGAAGGTGCTGGAGGAAGAGGAAGATGAAGAGGGACGAGGGAAGAGGAGGAGGAGGAATTCGCGGTGGGAGAGGTTCCAGGTCTGAAGATCTCGGAGGAGGATGAAGGGGATGAAGGAAAGAGGAAGAGGAGGGTTGGGGCCGGAGGTCCGTGGGATGAAGAGGCTCGGAGGAAGAGAAGATGGAGGAGATGAAGAAGAGGAGGAGGAAGAAAGGAGGATGAAGAAGAGGAGGATGAAGAAGAGGAGGATGAAGAAGGGGAGGATGAAGAAGGGAGGATGAAGAAAAGGAGGAGGGAAGAAGAGGAGGATGAAGAAGAGGAGGATGAAGAAGAGGAGGAGGAAGAAGAGGAGGATGAAGAAGAGGGAGGATGAAGAAGGGAGGATGAAGAAGGGGAGGATGAAGAAAGGAGGAGGAAGAAGAGGAGGATGAAGAAGAGGAGGATGAAGAAGAGGAGGAGGAAGAAGAGGAGGAGGAATCGGGAGGGAAAAGTTGGAGGGTTCATGATCTGAAGGGAGGAGGAGGAAGATGAAGGGGATGAAGAAGAGGAGGAAGAGGAGGATGAGAAAGAGGAGGATGAGGAGGAAGAGGATGAAGAAGAGGATGAAGAAAAGGAGGAGGATGAAGAAAAGAAGGAGGAAGAGGAGGAAGAGGATGAAGAAGAGGAGGAGGAATTGGGGTGGGAGAGGTTGGAGGGGCTCAGGTTCTGAAGGATTTGGAGGAGGAGGAGGAGGATGAAGAGGAGTTGGGGCCGGAGGGGTCCGTGCTCTGGAAGGAGGAGGAGGAAGAGGAAGAGGAGAAAAGGGAGGAAGGTTTGAGGGTTCATGGTCTGAAGGGCTTGGAGGAGGAAGAGGAGGATGAGGAAGGGGAGAGGTTGGAGTGGGGAAGAGGAGGAGGAGGAGGAGGAAGAGCTGGGGTTGGGAGGATCCGTGACCTGGAAGGATTTGGGGAGGAAGAGGAGGAAGAGGAAGATGAGGAGGAAGAGGAGGAAGAGGAAGATGAGAAGGAAAGAGGAGGAAGAGAGGAAGATGAGGAGGAGGAAGATGAGGAGGACAATGAGGAGGAAGAGGAGGAGGAGGAAGGTGGAGACGATGGGGAGAGGGTGGAGGGGGATGGAGGGAGGAGGAGGAGGAGGAGGATGAAGGCCGGGTCTCCTCCCTGGGGGGTCTCTGCTCACTCTGGACCCTCCCCCGCAGCCGCCATCGTGGGGACAGAGACCACCCAGAGCAGCCCAGGGACCCCCACAAATATCGCAGAGACCCCCACAGCCCCTGGTGGGACCCCCACGGCCACCCAGGACACCCCCACGGCGACGTCCAGCCCTGCAGTGACCACCGTGACCACCCCAGGGTCACCCACGGCCACCCAAGACCCCACCACGGCCACCCCAGTGACCCCTCGGCATCAACCGCCCCCTGGACACCTCCAAGACCACCCTGGACACACCCACGGTGACCCCAGGGACCCCACGTCACTCAGGTCACCCCGACATCGCCTCACCACGGCCCTGGGGACACCCACGGGACCCTCCACGGCCACCCCGGGGTCACCCACGGCACTGACCACCGGCCTGGAGATGTCCACGACCACCCACGAGACCCCCCACGGCAACGTCCACCCCTGCAGTGACCTCCATGACCACCCCAGGGTCACCCACGGCCCCCCTGGTGACCTCCACGGCACCCAGCACCACCCCAGGGACCCCCACGGACACCCCTAGGGACCCCACGCCACTGACCACCACCCTGGACAGCAGCACCGTGACCCCAGGGTCACCCACGGCCACTCAGGACACCCCTAACATCAGCCCAGCACGGCTCTGGGGACACCCACGGACCCCTCCACGGCCACCCCAGGGTCACCCACGGCACTGACCACCCCCGTGGAGATGTCCACAATGACCTCAGGGTCACCCACAGCCACTCAGGAGACTCCCATGGCAACGTCCACCTCCTGTGACCTCAGTGACCACCCAGGGTCACCCACGGGCACCTCAGTGACCCCACGGCACTGACCACCACCCTGGACACCTCCAGTATGATCCCCCAGGGACTACGGCCACCCAGGACTTCCCCACGGCAACGTCCACCCGTCCAGTGACTAGCACAACCACGGGGGTCACCCACGGGCACCCAGGAGAACCCCCACGGGACCCAGCAGCACCCTGGAGATGACCACGACCACCCGGGGGTCATCCACAACCACCCGAGTGGTCACCACAGCTCCCCAGCAGCACCCCAGGGACCCCACGGGCACCCGAGGACCCCCACGGGCACCCAGGACACCCCCACGGCAACGTCCACCCCCGCGAGTGACCTCAGTGACCACCCCAGGGACCCCCACGGTCATCAGGTCACCCCGACACCGCCCACCACGGCTCTGGGGACACCCACGGGACCCTCACGGCCACCCCGGGGTCACCACGGCACTGACCACCGGCCTGGAGATGTCCACAATGACCCCAGGGTCACCCACGGCCACTCAGGAGACCCCCACGGCAACGTCCACCCCTCCTGTGACCTCACTGACCACCCCAGGGTCACCCGGGCACCTGGGTGACCTCCGGCACCAGCAGCACCCCAGGGACCCCACGTCACCGACCACCACCCTGGGCACCACTACAATGACTCAAATGACCCCACGGCCACTCAGGACACCCCCACGGCAATGTCCACCCCCCAGTGACCTCAGTGACCACTCAAGGGGTCACCCACGGACAGCCCAGTGACCCCCACGGCCACCCGGGACACCCCGACATCGCCCAGCACGGGTCTGGGGACACCCACGGGACCCTCCACGGCCACCCCGGGGTCACCCACAGCACCCAGGACCACCCTGGACATCAGCACCTGTGACCCCAGGGACCCCACGGTCACCCCAGGGAGGCCCACGGCCACTCAGGACACCTCCACGGCAATGTCCACCCCCCAGTGACCTCTGTGACCACCCCAGTGACCTCTGTGACCACCCCAGGGTCACCCACGGTCACCAGGGAGACCCCACAGCGATGTCCACCCCCAGTGACCTCCATGAGCACCCCAGGGACCCCCGGCCACCCAGGTCACCCGACATCGCCCACCACGGCCCTAGGGACACCCACAGGACCTCCACGGCCACCCCAGGGTCACCCACGGCACTGACCACCCTCGTGGAGATGTCCACAATGACTTCAGGGTCACCCACAGGCACCCAGGTGACCTCCACGGGACCCTCCACCACCCCAGGGTCACCCACGGACAGCCCAGTGACCCCCACGGCGACCCGGGACACCCCGACATCGCCCAGCACGGCTCTTGGGGACACCCACGGGACCCTCCACGGCCACCCCAGGGTCACCACGGCACTGACCACCGGCCTGGAGATGTCCACGACCACCCACGAGACCCCACGGCAACGTCCCCCTCCCGTGACCTCAGTGACCACCCCAGGGTCACCTACGACCACCCAGGTGACCCCCACGGGACCCAGCACCACCCTGGAGATGACCGCGACCACCCGGGGTCATCCATGAGCACCCCAGAGACCCCCAGGACACTGACACCCACCCTGAGAGCACCACGATGAGCCCAAGGACCCCCACGGCCACTCAGGACACCCCACGGCAACGTCCACCCCTGCAGTGACCTCAGTGACCACCCTTAGGGTCACCCACGAGCACCTGGGTGACCTCCACGGCACCAACCAGCACCCTAGGGACCCCCACGTCACCGACCACCACCCTGGACACCACCACGATGACCCAAATGACCCCCACGGCCACCCAGGACACCCCCACGGCAGCGTCCACCCTCCCGTGACCTCTGTGGCCACCCCAGGGTCACCCACGACCACCAGGTGACCCCCACGGGACCCAGCAGCACCTTGGAGATGATCACAACCACCCTGGGGTCATCCATGAGCACCCCAGAGACCCCCAGGACACTGACACCCACCCTGGAGAGCACCACGATGAGCCCAGGGGACCCCCACGACCACTCAGGACACCCCCACGGCAACGTCCACCCCTGCAGTGACCTCAACTGACCACCCCAGGGCCACCACGGCCACCCAGGTGACCTCCACGGGACCCTCCACCACGCCAGGGTCACCCACGGACAGCCCAGTGACCCCACGGCCACCCGGGACACCCCGACATTCGCCCACCACGGCTCTGGGGGACACCCACGGGACCCTCCTCGGCCACGCCTAGGGTCACCCACGGCACCTGAGACCACCCTGGACACCTCCACCGTGACCCCAGGGACCCCCACGGCAGCGTCCACCCCTGCAGTGACCTCAGTGACCACCCCAGGGACCCCCACGGACACCTGGGTGACCCCCACGGCACTGACCACCACCCAGGACACCTCCAAGACCACCAGGACACCACCACGATGACCCCAGGGACCATCACGGTCACTCAGGACACCCCATGGCCACGTCCACTCCCCAGTGACCTCTGTGACCACCCCAGGGTCACCCACGGCCACCCAGGTGACCCCCACGGAACCCTCAGGGACAACCACAAACACCCCAGTGACCACCACGGCCACTCAGGAGACCCCACCCCACTGACCCCCACCCTGGACACCACCACGATGATTCCTGGGACCCCCGGCCACCCAGGACACCCCTACGGCAACGTCCACCCCCAGTGTCCAGCACAACCACCCCAGAGACCCCACGGACACCTCAGTGACCCCCACGGCACTGACCACCAGCCTGGACACCTCCACAGCTCCCGCCAGGGGACCTCCATGGTCACCCCAGGGACCCCCACGTCACCCAAGACCACCCTGGACACCACCACGATGACCCTGTGACCCCCACGGCCACTCAGGACACCCCCACGGCACTGGACCACCACCCTGGACACCTCCAAGACCACTCCAGGACACACCCACGGTGACCCCAGGGACCCCCACGGCCACCCAGGAGACCCCCACAGCAACAACCACCCCTGCAGTGACCTCAGTGACCACCCCAGGGTCACCCACGGGCACCCAGGTGACCTCCACGGGACCCTCAGGGACCACCATGGCCACTCAGGGAGACCCTCACGCCACTGACCACCGCCCTGGACACCACCACGATGATTCCTGGACCCCCACGGCCACCCAGACACTCCCACGGCAACGTCCACCCCTCCTGTGACCTCAGTGACCACCCCAGGGTCACCCACGGGCACTCTGGGTGACCTCCACGGACCCTCAGGGACCACCACGGCCACTCAAGAGACCCCCACGCCACTGACCACCGCTCCTGGACAGCAGCACTGTGACCCCAGGGACCCCCACGGGCACCCGGGTGACCTCCACGGCACCCAGCAGCACCCCAGAGACCCCCACGGACACCTCAGTGACCCCCACGCCACTGACCACCACCCTGGACACCACCACGATGATTCCTGGGACCCCACGGCCACTCAGGACACCCCCACGGCAACGTCCACCCCCAGTGACCACCACGATGACCCCAGTGACCACCAGGACCACCGAGGTGACCCCACGGCGGCCGCCAGCACGGTAGGGACACCCACGACCACCCGGGTGACACCGGTGACCACCCAGGTGACACCTTACGGGCACCTAGGTGACACCCACGAGCAGCCAGGTGACACTCACGACCACCCGGGTGACACCTTACGAGCACCCGGGTGACCCCTGGGACCACCCAGGTGACACCCACGACCACTCAGGTGACAATTCCACGACCACCCAGGTGACACCCACGACCACCCAGGTGACATCCACGAGCACCCAGGTGACACCTCCACGAGCAGCCAGGTGACACCCACGACCACCCGGGTGACACCCACGAGCACCCAGGTGACCCCTGGGACCACCCGGTGACACCCACGACCACCCAGGTGACACCCACGAGCACACAGGTGACACCCACGAGCACCCGGGTGACCCCTGGGACCACCCAGGTGACACTCTACGACGACCTGGTGACACCCGTGACCACCCAGGTGACGTCCACGACCCCGCTGGGACCACTCCTGGCTCCCCCACAGGTGAGTGTCCCCTCACGTGATCGCCACTGTGCTCGTGCCACCGCCTCGCCTGTCCCCAAACTCTCCCCTCCATGTCCCTGTGTCCCCCAGTGCCCCCAGTGTCCCCAGTGTCCCCCAGTGCCCCCCAGTGTCCCCCCCAATGTCCCCAATCCCCCCAATGTCCCTGTAGTGTCCCTAATCCCCAATGTCCCGCAAATCCCTCCAGTGTTCCCCCAATATCCCCAGTGTCCCCAATGTCCCCAATGTCCCCCAATGTCCCCCAGTGTCCCCCCAGTGTCCCCCACAACTCTATCTCTAGTGTCCCTAGTGTCTCCAGTGTCCCCAGTGTCCTAGATATCTCCTAATGTCCCTAATGTCCCCAGTGTTCCACAATCCCCAGTGTCCTAGAGTCCCCAGAGTCCCTAGAGTCTCAATGTCCCTAGTGTCCCCAGTGTCTCCCAATATCTCCAATGTACCCTCAATCCCCCAGTGTTCCCTCAATGTCCCTACTGCAACTCCAATGTCCCCAATGTTCCGCTGTCTCCCGTGTCCCCAGGGCTGTGTCACAACGGGGCACGCCTCCCGGGTCGCTGTCTCTGCTCCCTCGCTCCTACGCCTCGGGTCCCGCTGCGAGTTCTCCACCGACACCATCGAGACCAACCTGCGTGAGTGCCACACCTGGGCACACCTGGGCACACCTGGGACACACCTGGGGACACCTGGGCACACCTGGGCACACTTAGGCGTAGCTGGGGCACACCTGGGCACACCTGGGGACAGCTGGGCACACCTGGGCACACTTGGGGGCAGCTAGGCACACCTGGGCACACCTGGGGGCACCTGGGGATTGGAAAACACCTGGGCACACCTGGGGCAGCTGGGGATACCTGGGCACACCTGGGGACACACCTGGGGGCAGCTGGGGACACCTGGGCACACCTGGGGACACACTCTGGGGCACCTGGGCACACCTGGGCACCTGGGGACACACCTAGAGGCAGCTGGGGACACCTGGGCACACCTGGGACACACCTGGGGGCAGCTAGGACACCTGGGCACACCTGGGGCACACCTGGGGATTGAAAACACCTGGGGACACCTGGGGGCACACCTGGGGACACCTGGGGCACACCTGGGGACATCTGGGGACATCTGGGGCACACCTGGGGCACCTGGGGAGCACACCTGGGGGCACACCTGGGCACACCTGGGCACACCTGGGGGCAGCTGGGGGGATTGAAAACACCTGGGCACACCTAGGGGGCACCCTGGGGGCTGGGGTTTTGGGGTCTTCTTGGGGTTCTGGTGTATTTTGGGGTCCTGGTCACTTGGTGGCCCTGGTCACTCTGGGGCCCCTGGTCACTCTGGTCACTCTGGTCACTCTGGTGGCCCCTGCTCACTCTGGTCACTTTGTGGCCCTGGTCACTCTGCTCACTCTGGTCACTCTGGTCACTCTGGTCACTCTGGTCACTCTGGTCACTCTGGTAGCTCCCTGGTCACTCTGGTCACTCTGGTGGCCCCTGGTCACTCTGGGGTCCTGGTCACTCTGCTCACTCTGGTCACTCCGGTGACCTCTGGTCACTCTGGTCACTCCGGTGACCTCTGGTCACTCTGCCCACTCCGCCCCCCGCTGACCGCCTCCTCCCCAGCCTTCCCGGGCACCCACTCTGGCCGTAGTGGACATCGAGGTGACCCTCACCAACTTCAATCTTCTCCGAGGCGCTGAGTGACCGCGGCTCGCCGGCCTTCCGCTCCTTCCATGCGACCACTTCGGCCGCGAGGTGACCACCGGGTGACCCCCTGCGACCTCCTCGGCGTGGCCACCGCGCCCCCGGGCCGGCGACCGCTGACTTTTTGTGCCGGGCAGATCCGGAAGATCTACGGGCCCGTGGGCGGCTACGAGGGCGTGGAGATCACCAGCCTGGAGTAAGGGTGCCCCGAGGGGGGCGGGTTTGGGGTGTCCCCCGCCCACCAGTGACCCCCCGAGTGACTCCCCGAGTGACCCCCCGAGTGACTGCGTGTGGCCCCGCCAGGTCAGGCAGTGTCGTGGTCGGTCACTGGCGTTCTTCACGCTGGCGCGGAGCGGCGGCGGCGGCGGCGGCGGGCGGGTTCGAGGCGATCACGGAGGAGCTGGTGCGGAACCTGCAGGGCGGCGGCGGCGAGCCAGGGAGAGTGCCGGCATGACACCTGTGGGTCACCCTGAAAAACTGCCCCCGAACCTGCCCTGAACCCCAAAACTGCCCCCAAACCTGCCCCGAACCCCAAAACCGCCCCGGACCCTAAACCCGACCTCCGACCTGACCCCGAACCTGCGGGCGGCGGCGGCGAGTAGCCAGGGCGAGTGCCGGCATGACACCTGTGGGTCACCCCGAAAACTGCCCCCTGAACCTGCCCTGAACCCCAAAACCCGCCCCTAAACCTGCCCCGAACCCCAAACCTGCTCCCCAAACCTGCCCGAACCCCAAAACCTGACCCGAACTCCAAACCCGATCCCAAATCTGCCCCTAAACCTGCGTGGCGGCGGCGGGAGCCAGGGCGAGTGCTGGCACGACACCTGTGGGTCACCCCAAAAACTGCCCCTAAACCTGCCCTGAACCCCAAACCCGACCCCAAAACTGCCCCCGAACCCCAAAACTGCCCCCAAACCTGCCCCAAACCCCAAAACTTGCCCCGAACCCCAAACTCGACTCCCAAACCTGCGGGCGGCGGCGGCGAGCCAGGGCGAGTGCCGGCACGACACCTGTGGGTCACCCCGAAAAACTGCCCCCAAAACTGCCCCGAACCCCAAACCCGACCCCAAAACTGCCCCGAACCCCAAAACTGCCCCCAAACCTGCCCCAAACCCCAAAGCCTGCCCCGAACCCCAAACCCGACCCCAAACCTGCGGGCGGCGTGAAGCCAGGGGCGAGTGCCGGCACGACACCTGTGGGTCACCCCAAAAACTGCCCCCGAACCCCAAACCTGCCCCCAAAACTGCCCCGAACCCCAAACCCGCCCCCCGATCCCAAAACTGACCTCAAATCTGACCCCGAACCCGCCCCAAATCTGACCCCGAACCTGCGGGCGGCGTGGCGAGCCAGGGCGAGTGCCGGCATGACACCTGTGGTCACCCGAAAACTGCCCTGAACCTGCCCTGAACCCCCAAACCCGACCCCAAACCTGCCCCGAACCCCAAACCCGGACCCCGACCCTAAACCTGACCCCAAACCTGCGGGCGGCGGCGGCGAAGCCGAGGCGGAGTGCGGAACAACGCCTGTGGGTCACCCCAAAAAACTGCCCTGAACCCCAAAATCGACCCCGAACCTGCCCCGAACCCCAAACCCCAAACCCAACCCCAAACCTGGCCCCGAACCTGACCCCAAATCCCGAACCTGCGGGCGGCGGCGAGAGCCAGGGCGAGTGCTGACACGACACCTGTGGGTCACCCCAAAAAACTGCCCCGAACCCCAAAATCGACCCCGAACCTGCCCCGAACCCCAAACCCCAAATCCAGCCCCAAATCTGACTCGAACCTGACCCCAAATCCGAACCTGCGGGTGGCGGCGAAGCCAGGGCAGTGCCCGGCATGACACCTGTGAGTCACCCCAAAAACCGACCCAACCCCAAACCCGACCCCACAAAACTGCCCCCAAACCTGCCCCGAACCCCAAAACTGCCCCAAACCTGCCCGAACCTGCCCGGAACCTGCCCGAACACCAAACCCCAAACCCAACCCCGTCTGACCCCAAATCCCGAAACCTGCGGGCGCGGCGGCGAGCCAGGGCGAGTGCCGGCACGACACCTGTGGGTCACCCCAGAAAACTGCCCCGAACCCCAAAACTGCCCCCAAACCCGCTTCCCATACCCCAAGCCGACCCCGACTCTAAACCCGACCCCAAAACCTGCCCTGAACCCCAAACCCGACCCCCAAACCTGCCCGAACTCTAAGCCTGCCCCCAAACCTGCCCCGGACCCCAAAACTGCCCCGAACCTGCCCCGAACCCCAAACCTGCCCTGAACCCCAAACCCGATCCCAAATCTGACCCCAAACCCGATCCCCAAATCTGACCCCGAAACCTGCGGGCGGCGGCCGAGCCAGAGGCGAGTGCCGGCATGACACCTGTGGGTCACCCCAAAAAACCGCCCCGAACCTCAAAATCGACCCCGAACCCAAAACTGCCCCCAAACCCGACCCGAAATCCTCCCCAAACCGCAAAACCGACCCCCGACCCCAAACCCCGACCCCTAACCCGCCTGTCACTGGTGTCACTGAGTGTCACTGGTGTCACTGGTGTGTCACTGGTGCCACTGGTGTCACTGGTGTCACCGGTGTGTCACTAGTGTCACTGGTGTGTCACTGGTGTGTCACTGGTGTGTCACTGGTGTCACTGGTGTCACTGGTGTCACTAGAGGGTGTCACCGGTGTGTCACTGGTGTCACTGGTGTCACTGGTGTCACTGGTGTGTCACTGCTGTCACTGGTGTCACTAGTGTCACTGGTGTCACTGGTGTGTCACTGGTGTCACTGGTGTCACGGTGTCACTGCTGTCACTGGTGTGTCACTGGTGTCACTGGTGTCACTGGTGTCACTGGTGTCACTGGTGTGTCACTGGTGTCACTGGTGTCACTGGTGTGTCACTGTCACTGGTGTCACTGGTGTCACTGGTGTCACTGGTGTCACTGGTGTCACTGGTCTGTCACTGGTGTCACTGGTGTCACTGGTGTGTCACTGGTGTGTCACTGGTGTCACTGGTGTCACTGGTGTCACTGGTGTCACTGGTGTCACTGGTGTGTCACTGTTACTGGTGTCACCGGTGTCACTGGTGTCACTGGTGTCACTGGTGCCACTGGTGTCACTGGTGTCACTGGTGTGTCACTGGTGTGTCACTGGTGTCACTGGTGTCACTGGTGTCACTGGTGTCACTGGTGTCACTGGTGTGTCACTGGTGTCACTGGTGTCACTGGTGTCACTGGTGTGTCACTGTTACTGGTGTCACCGGTGTGTCACTGGTGTCACTGGTGTCACTGGTGTCACTGGTGTCACTGGTGCCACTGGTCTGTCACTGCTGTCACTGGTGTCACTGGTGTGTCACTGGTGTCACTGGTGTGTCACTGTTACTGGTGTCACCGGTGTGTCACTGGTGTCACTGGTGTCACTGGTGCCACTGGTGCGACTGGTGTCACTGGTGTGTCTGTGGTGTGTCACCGGTGTGTCACTGGTGTCACTGGTGTCACTGGTGTCACTGGTGTGTCACTACTGTCACTGGTGTCACTGGTGTGTCAGTGGTGTGTCACCGGTGTGTCACTGGTGTCACTGCTGTCACTGGTGTGTCACTGGTGTGTCACAGGTGTCACTGGTGTCACTGGTGTCACTGGTGTCACTGGTGTGTCACTGCTGTCACTGGTGTGTCACTGGTGTCACTGGTGTGTCACTGGTGCCACTGGTGTCACTGGTGTCACTGGTGTGTCACTGTTACTGGTGTCACTGCTGTCACTGGTGTCACTGGTGTGTCACTGGTGTCACTGGTGCCACTGGTCTGTCACTGGTGTGTCACTGGTGTGTCACTGGTGTGTCACTGGTGTGTCACTGGTGTCACTGGTGTCACCGGTGCCACCGCTGTCCCCTCCCCAGCCGTGCTGTGCCTCGTGCTCAGACCCGACCCCGTGCTCAGCGCCATGAGGGAGGAGCCGGACCTGGACGGTGAGAGCGGCGAGCCGGACACGCCCCTGGCCACGCCCTGGCCACGCCCTGACCCCCTGACCACACCCTGGCCACGCCTGACCCACTGACCACGCCCTGGCCACGCCCTGGCCACGCCTGACCCACTGACCACGCCCTGACCCACTGACCACGCCCTGGCCACGCCCTGACCCACTGACCACGCCCTGACCCACTGACCACGCCCTGATCACGCCCTGACCCACTGACCACACCCTGACCATCCATAGAGCCCAGTAACCACACTGACCACGCCTGACCCACTGACCACGCCCTGGCCACGCACTGACCACATCCTGACCCACTGACCACGCCCTGGCCACGCCTGACCACATCCTGACCCACTGACCACGCCCTGACCCACTGACCACGCCCTGGCCACGCACTGACCCACTGACCACGCCCTGACCCACTGACCACGCCCTGACCCACTGACCACGCCTGATCACGCCCTGACCCACTGACCACGCCCCTGGCCACGCCCTGACCCACTGACCACGCCCTGGCCACGCCCTGACCCACTGACCACGCCCTGACCCACTGACCACGCCCTGGCCGCCTGACCCACTGACCACGCCCTGACCCACTGACCACGCCCTGACCCACTGACCACGCCCTGACCACCCTGACCACTGACCACGCCCTGGCCACGCCCTGACCCACTGACCACGCCCTGGTCACACTGACCACACCCTGACCACACCCTGACCACACCCTGACCACGCCCTGGCCACACTGACCACGCCCTGACCCACTGACCACCCACCCACCCCACTGACCCCCAACATCTCCTGTCCCTCACCCCCAGTGTCCCCAGTGTCCCCAATGTCCCCAACCCCCAATGTCCCCAACCCCCCAGTGTCCCCCAGTGTCCCCAATGTCCCCAGTGTCCCCCATCCCCCAGAGTCCCCAATATCCTCCAGTATCCCCATCCCCCAGTGTCCCCAGTGTCCCCAATGTCCCCCAGTATCCCCAATCCCCCCAACCCCCTATTGTCCCCCAGTGTCCCCAATGTCCCCAATGTCCCCACTGTCCCCAATCCCCCAATGTCCCCAGTGTCCCCAGTGTCTCCAATATCCCCAGTGTCCCCCACTGTCCCCAGTGTCCTAATGTCCCCAGCCCCCAACCCCCAGTGTCCCAGTGTCCCCAATGTCCACTAACCCCCAACCCCCCAGTGGTTCCACAGTGTCCCCAATGTCCCCCAGTGTCCCAAATCCCCCAATGCCCCCAATCCCCAATGCCCCTTAATGCCCCAATCCCCCAGTGTCCCCAGTGTCCCCAACCCCCCAGTGTCCCCAATCCCCCAATCCCCCAATGTCCCCACTGTCCCCACTGTCCCCACAATCCCCCACTGTCCCCTGTGTCCCCAGAGCTGTGCCACCTCCGTGCCCCCCGGCTACGGCGGCTCCTTTTCCGTTTCTCTCCTCGGGGTCCTGACCTGTGTCACTAACTGCACCCGAACCTGCCCGGAGCCTCGAGTGCCACCACGGCCGCTGCCGGGTCACCCTGCAGGGCCCCGCTGCTTGTGAGTGCCCGGGGTCACCATGGGGTCACGGGGGGTCAGCAGGGTCACGGGGGGGTCACAGGGGGTCACAGAGGTCACAGGGGGTCAGCAGAGGGGTCACAGAACCTGGGGTGGGGTCACAGGGGTCATCAGAGGTCACAGGAGTCACCGAAGTCACAGGGATCACCAGGGGGTCAGCGGGTCACCGGAGGTCAGCAGCGGTCACAGGGGGTCACAGGGGGTCACAGGAGTCACAGAGGTCACAGGGGGGTCACAGGGGGTCAGAGGGGTCAGCAGGGGTCACAGGGGTCACAGGAGTCCCCAGAGTCACGGGCCTGGGGTGGGATCCTGATGCTTAGGCCCATCCCCTCCCCAATTGCTCCCCTGACCTCATTCCCCTCTCCCAGCTGCCCCTGACCCCTCTCCCAGTTGCCCCAATTGCCCTCTGACCCCTCTCCCAGTTGCCCCTGACCCCTGTCCCCTCTCCCAGTTGCTCCCAGTTGCCCCGACCCCTCTCCCAGTTTCCCCAGTTGCCCATTCTGCCTCCCCAGTTGCTCCCAGTTGCCCATCCACCCTCCCCAGCTGCCCCTGACCTCTCTCCCAGCTGCCCCTGACCCCGTCCCTCTCTCCCAGTTGCCCGGACCAGTCCCTGTACTGGTACGCGGGCCCACGCTGCTCGGGCCGCCTCAGCAAGGTGGCTGCGGGCCTGGGCGCGGCGCTCGCGCTGCTCTTCCTCGGCTGCCTCCTCCTCCTCCTCCCTCCTCCTCCTCCTGCTCCCGGCGCCGCCGCCGCAGGTACGGGGCGGGGCGGGGGTCCCGGGGGGGATGGGCGGGGGTCCCGTGGGGGATGGGCGGGGTCCCGCGGGGCAGGGGTCCCGCGGGGAAGGGCGGGGGTCCCGTGGGGGGATGGGCGGGGGTCCCGTGGGGGGCGGGGCGGGGTCCCGTGGGGGATGGGCGGGGTCCCGTGGGGGCGGGGCGGGGTCAAGTGGGGGGATGGGCGGGGGTCCCGTGGGGGCGGGGCGGGGGTCCCGTGGGGGCGGGGCGAGGGTCCCGCGGGGGATGGGCGGGGGTCCCGCGGGGGATGGGCGGGGTCCCGTGGGGATGGGCGGGGTCCCGTGGGGCGGGCAGGGGTCCCGCGGCGGGGGATGGGCGGCGGTCCTGTGGAGGCAGGGCGGGGTCCCGGGGAGCGGGGCGGGGGTCAAGTGGGGGCGCGG
This sequence comes from Luscinia luscinia, assembly GCA_034336685.1. Taxonomy (NCBI): domain Eukaryota; kingdom Metazoa; phylum Chordata; class Aves; order Passeriformes; family Muscicapidae; genus Luscinia; species Luscinia luscinia. Next base: position 14,821 of record JAKWBO010000896.1, read on the forward strand.
GGCGGGGTCCCGGGGGATGGGCAGGGGGTCCCGGGGGCGGGGCGGGGGTCCCGCGGGGATGGGCGGGGGTCCCGCGGGGGATGGGCGGGGTCCCGTGGGGGATGGGCGGGGTCCCGTGGGGCGGGGCGGGGGTCCCGGGGGGCAGGGCGGGGTCCCGTGGGGCGGGGCGGGGTCCCGTGGGGATGGGCGGGGGTCCTCGTGGGGGGCAGGGCGGGGTCCCGTGGGGATGGGCAGGGGGTCCCGTGGGGGCGGGCGGGGGTCCCGTGGGGGATGGGCGGGGGTCCCGTGGGGGGCGGGCGGGGTCCCGTGGGGGATGGGCGGGGTCCCGTGGGGGGCGGGCGGGGGTCCCGCGGGGATGGGCGGAGGTCCCGTGGGGAGGGGCGGGGGTCCCGTGGGGGCGGGCGGGGTCCCGTGGGGGGGATGGGCGGGGTCCCGTGGGGGATGGGCGGGGGTCCCGTGGGGGATGGGCGGGGGTCCCGCGGGGGGCGGGGCGGGGGTCCCGTGGGGGCTCCCAGTTCGGGGGTCCCATGGGGGAGGAGGGTCCCAGTTCAGTTTCCCCATTTTGGGAGGGATTTCCCAGTTTGGGTTCCCCATTTGAGGAGGAGTCCCAGTTTGTATTCCCAGTTTGGGAATGATCTCCCAGTTTGGATTCCCAGTTTGGGAAGGGTCTCCCAGTTTGGGTTCCCCTTTGAGGAGGGGGTTCCCAGTTTGGGGGTCCCATTGAGGAGGGGCTCCCAGTTTGGATTTCCAGTTTGGGAATGATCTCCCAGTTTGGATTTCCAGTTTGGGAATGGTCTCCCAGTTTGGGTTCCCCATTGAAGAGGGGCTCCCAGTTTGGGTTCCCCATTTTGGGAGGGGTTTCCCAGTTTGGATTTCCAGTTTGGGGAATGGTCTCCCAGTTCGGGTTCCTCATTTTGGGAGGGATTTCTCAGTTTGGGTTCCCCATTTGAGGAGGGGGTCCCAGTTAGGGGGTCCCATTTCAGGGGGGCTCCCAGTTTGGATTTCCAGTTTGGGAATGGTCTCCCAGTTCGTGTTCCCCATTTCAGGGGGGGTTCCCAGTTTGGATTTCCAGTTTGGGAAGGGTCTCCCAGTTCAGTTTCCCCATTTTGGGAGGGATTTCCCAGTTTGGGTTCCCCATTTGAGGAGGGGGTCCCAGTTTGGGGGTCCCATTGAGGAGGGAGCTCCCAGTTCGGGTTCCCCATTGAGGAAGGCACTCCCAGTTTGGATTTCCAGTTTGGGAAGGGTCTCCCAGTTCGGTTTCTCCATTTTGGGAATGGTCTCCCAGTTTGGGTTCCCCGTTGAGGAGGGGGCTCCCAGTTAGGGGGTCCCATTGAGGAGGGTCCCAGTTCAGTTTCCCATTTTGGGAGGGATTTCCCAGTTTGGGTTCCCCATTTGAGGAGGGGGTCCCAGTTTGGGGGTCTCGTTGAGGTGGGCTCCCCAGTTTGGGTGTCCCCAGTTTGGGAGGACTCCCAGTTTGGATTTCCAGTTTGGGAATGATCTCCCAGTTCGGGTTCCCCATTGTGGGGGGGCTCCCAGTTTGGGGGTCCCATTGAGGAGGGGCTCCCAGTTTGGATTTCCAGTTTGGGAAGGGTCTCCCAGTTCAGTTTCTCCATTTTGAGAATGGTCTCCCAGTTTGGGTTCCCCATTGAGGAGGGGGGCTCCCAGTTAGGGGGTCCCATTGAGGAGGGGGCTCCCAGTTCGGGGGGTCCCATGGGGGAGGAGGGTCCCAGTTCAGTTTCCCCATTTTGGGAGGGATTTCCCAGTTTGGGTTCCCCATTTGAGGAGGGGCTCCCAGTTTGGATTTCCAGTTTGGGAATGATCTCCCAGTTTGGATTTCCAGTTTGGGAATGGTCTCCCAGTTCGGGTTCCTCATTGTGGGGGGGCTCCCAGTTTGGATTCCTCATTTTGGGAATGATCTCCCAGTTTGGGTTCCCCATTGTGGGGGCTCCCAGTTTGGGGCTCCCATTGTAGGGGAGGCTCCCAGTTTGGATTTCCAGTTTGGGAAGGGTCTCCCAGTTCGGGTTCCCCATTGTGGGGGGCTCCCAGTTAGGGGGTCCCATTGTAGGGGGGTTTCCAGTTTGGGTTCCCAGTTTGGGAAGGGTCTCCCAGTTCAGTTTCCCCATTTTGGGAGGGATTTCCCAGTTGGGGTTCCCCATTTGAGGAGGGGGGTCCCAGTTTGGGGGTCCCGTTGAGGACCAGTTTGGATTTCCAGTTTGGGAATAGTCTCCCAGTTCGGGTTCCCCATTTTGGGAGGGATTTCCCAGTTTGGATTCCCCAGTTCGGGAACAGTCTCCCAGTTTGGGTTCCCCATTTGAGGAGGGCTCCCAGTTTGGGGGTCCCCAGTTTGGAGGGGGCTCCCAGTTTGAGTTCTCCATTTTAGGAGGGGTCTCCCATTTTTGGGGGGTTTTCTCCCATTTTTTTGGGTTTCTCCCATTTTTGGGGTTTCTCCCAATTTTTTGGGGGGTTTCTCCCACCCCTCCCCACCCTCTCACCCCATTTCTCCCCCCTCCCCCCAGTGACTCCTCCCCCGTATTCCGGGGCTCTTGGTACGAGCTGGACGATCTCACCTGGACGCCCTCGCGGGGGCGGGGCCGTGATCCCCAACCCGGCGCTCGCCGCCCCGCCGCCCCCAGACCCAACGGGAGGAGCCTGAGGCCTGGCGGGGACCCCCTGCGACCCCCCGGGCGGACCTGGGGTCCCCGCGTTCCGACCTCCCTGGAGCGGGTGGATCCGCACGTGCAGGTGGGTGCCGCCCTGCCAGGACCCAAAATTGACCAAAACCCCGGCCAGGAACCAAAATGGACCAAAAATCCCCGGCCAGGACCCAAAATTGACCCCAAACCCCCGGCCAGGAACCAAAAACACCAAAACCCCGGCCAGGACCCAAAATTAACCTCAAATTCCCTTCCAGGACCCAAAATCCCGGCCAGGACCCAAAATTAACCCCAAACCCCCGGCCAGGACCCCAAAATTGACCAAATCCCCTTCCAGGACCCCCCAAATTCCCTTCCAGGACCCCCCAAATCTCACTCTGTCCCCTCCCCAGCTGAGGACCCCGCGGCCGAAGGTGACCCCGCTGTGACCCCAAAATGGACCCGGGACCCCAAAATGAATCGGGGACCCCAAAATGGATCTGGGGACCCCAAAATGGAAGAGAGGACCCCAAAATTGAGTCGGGACCCAAAATTGATCAGGGACCCCAAAAATGGATCAGGGGACCCCAGAAATGGAGTCGGGACCCCAAAATGGACCCGAGACCCCAAAATGGATCAAGGGACCCCAAAATGGAAGAGAGGACCCCAAAATCAATCGGGGACCTCAAAAATGATCAATGGATTCCAAAATGGAGTCGGGACCCCAAAAATGGATCAAGGACCTCAAAATTGATCGAGGAACCCCAAAATGGATCGAGGAACCCCCAAAATGGGAAGAGAGGACCCCAAAATGGATCAAGGGACCCCAAAATGGATCTGGGGACCCCAAAATGAATCTGGGGACCCCAAAAATGGACCCGGGACCCCAAAAATGGACTCGGGGACCCCAAAAATGGATCAGGGGACCCCAAAAAGGATCAAGGGACCCCAAAATGGATCAAGGGACCCCAAATGGACCCGGGGATCCCAAAAATGGATCAAGAGACCCCAAAATGGACCTGGGACCCCAAAAATGGGACTCGGGGACCCCAAAATGGATCAAGAGACCCCAAAATTGATCAATGGATCCCAAAATCGACCCGGGACCCCAAAATGGATCCGGGGACCCCAAAATGGATCAAGGGACCCCAAATGGACCCGGGGATCCCAAAATGGATCAAGAGACCCCAAAAATGGACCCGGGACCCCAAAATGGTCTGGGGACCCCAAAACCCACGGGAGAATCGGGACTGGCTCCCAGTAACTCCCAGTAACTCCCAGTTTGTTCCGGATTTTGGGGGTTTTGGGGAATTTTGGGATTTTGGGGGATTTGGGATTTTTGGGAATTTTTGGATTGAGGATTTTGGGGATTTGGGGGAAATTTGGGTGATTTGGGATTTTGGGGATTTTTGGGATTTTTGGATTTTTGGGATTTTTGGGAGATTTGGGTTTTGGGGAATTTGGATTTTTTTTTTTTTTTAATTTTGGGGGATTGGAATTTTGGGATTTGGGGGTATTTGGGATTTTTGGGAGATCTGGGGATTTGGGGGAATTTTGTGGAATTTTGTGGAATTTTGAGGAATTTTGTAATTTTTTTTAATTTGGAGGGATTGGGATTTTGGAATTTGGGGATTTTTGGGATATTTGGGATTTCGGGATTTCGGGATTTTGGGATTTTTGGGATTTCAGGATTTTTTGGATTTCGGGATTTTCGGGATTTTGGGGGGTTTTTGGGATTTTCTGTGGGATTTGGGGGGTTGAACCCCTCAATTTTTATTTATTTGGGGTGATGAAGCTACGACCCCCCCAGGCAGAGCCCGGGGTCAAAACCCCAAAAACCTTTTGGGAGGGGGGAGGCAGGACCCCCTTCTCCTGCCCTTCCCCTATTTATTAATAGCAATTAATCAATGTATTGGTAATAAATTATCTGTATTTTTATAGCAATTAATCAATATATTGATAATAAATTATTTGTATTTTTATAGCAATTAATATATTGATAATAAATTATCTGTATTTTTATAATAATTAATGCACTGATAATAAATTATCGATTTATCATATTGATAATTAATTATCCATTTTTCGGTCCGTGTTTATTTATAGTAATTCATCAATGTATTGATAATAAATTATTTGTATTTTTATAGCAATGAATCAATGTATTGATAATAAATTATTTGTATTTTTAAAGCAATTAATGCACTGATAATAAATTATCGATTTATTTTATCGATAATTAATTATCGATTTCTCGGTCTGTGTTTATTTATAGTAATTAATCAATGTATTGATAATAAATTATCTGTATTTTTATAGCAATTAATATATTGATAATAAATTATCTGTGTTTTTTATAGGTATTAATGCATTGATAATAAATTATCGATTTATTATATTGATAATTAATTATCGATTTCTAGGTCTGTGTTTATTTACAGTAATTAATCAATGTATTGATAATAAATTATCGATTTCTGCCCTCCTGGGATGTCCCCACCCCAAAACCCCCAAAAGTCACTGGGGACCCCAAACCCCAAAACCCCAAAACCCCCAAACCCCCAAACCCCCAAAAACCCCAAACCCAAAACCACCCAAAACCCCCCAAAACCCCCTGGAGACCCCAAACCCCAAAACCTCCAAACCCCCAAAACCCCCATACCCCCAAAACCTCAAACCCCAAAAACCCCAAACCCCAAGACCCCAAAATCCCAAAACCCCCAAACCCTCTGGAGACCCCAAACCCCAAAACCCCCAAAACCCCAGAACCCAAACCCCAAAAACCCCAAGACCCCCAAACCCCCAAAGCCCAAACCCCAAGAGACCCCAAACCCCCAAAACACCCCAAACCCCCAAACCCTAAAACCCAAAGCCCACAGAGCCCCAAAAATCCCAAATCCTGGAGATCCCAAACCCCCAAAACCCCCAAACCCCAAAACCTCTAAACCCCCTGAGACCCCAAACCCCCGAAACCCCCCAGGCCCCCAAGACCCCCAAAACCCCCAAAACTCCTCAAAATCCCCCAAAACCTGAAAACCCCAAACCCCAAAACCCCCAAATCTCCCAAAACCCCCAAACCCCCCAAAACCCCCCAAACCCCCCAAAACCCCCCAAAACCCCAAAACCCTCTGGAGACCCCAAACCCCAAAACCCCAAAACCCCAAAAACCCCCAAATCCCCAAAACCCCAAAACCCCAAACCCCAAAACCCCCAAAACCCCCAAAACCCCCAAAACCCCCAAACCCCAAACCCCAAAACCCCAAACCCCCAAACCCCAAATCCCCAAACCTCCCAAAACCCCCAAACCCCAAAAATCCCCAAAAGCCCCAAAAACCTCAAAACCCCAAAATCCCAAAACCCCAAACCCCCCCTGGAGACCCCAAACCCCAAACCCCCAAACCCCAAAACCCCAAACCCCAAAAACCCCAAACCCCGCTGGAGACCCCAAACCCTAAAACCGCCAAAAACTCCCAAACCCCAAAACCCCAAAACCCCCAAAATCCCCAAACCCCTCTGGAGACCCCCAAAACCCCAAAACCCCAAACCTCAAATCCGGCAAACCCCAAAACCCCTCGAATCTCCCAAAACCCCCAAAACCCCCAAACCCCAAAACCCTCAAAACCCCCAAAACCCCAAAACCCCAAAACCCCCAAAACCCCAAAAACCCCAAAACCCCAAAACCCCCAAACCCCCAAAACCCCAGAAACCCCAAAACCCCCAAAATTCCCCGCCCCTGCCCCTGGCCCCACCCGGCTGACTCACCCCTCCCGTCCCGCCCGGATTTTTGGGGTGCGGCTCCTGGGGGGGTCCCACCCGGATTTTGGGGTCTCGCCCAGATTTTGGGGGGTCCCGCCTGATTTTGGGGTGGGGGTCCCGCCGGATTTTGGGGTCCCGCCTTGGATTTCGGGTGCGGGTGTCCCGCCCGGATTTTGGGGTCCCGCCCGGATTTTTGGGGTGCGGAGGGTCCTGCCCGGATTTTGGGGGTCCCGCCCGGATTTTGGGGTGCGGGGTTTCCCGCCCGGATTTTGGGGGTCCCGCCCGGATTTTTGGGGTGCGGGGGTCCCGCCCGGATTTTGGGGTGCGGCGCTCGGGGGTCCCGCCCGGATTTTGGGGTCCCGCCCGGATTTTGGGGTGCGGGTGTCCTGCCCGGATTTTGGGGTCCCGCCAGATTTTTGGGGTGCGGGGGTCCCGCCAGATTTTGGGGTGCGGGGTGTCCTGCCTGGATTTCGGGGTGCGGGTTTCCGCCCGCCTCCCCCCCGTATCTTATCGCGGCGCCGCCCGCCCTTCCCACGCCCGAACCCGATTTTATTTATTTTAATTTTGTTTGTTCGGGTTTTTTTGGCTTTTTCCCGATTTGATAAAACCCCGTGACTCAGCGAATTATTTACCGACCTCGGGCCCAAAAAGCCGCGGCGGGCCCGGCCCCGCTCAGTGGCTCCAGGATGGGGCTGCGTGGCGGCGCCTTCCTCCCCCTCCCCCTCCTCCTCCTCCTCCTCCTCGGCCCCTCGGAGGCTCTGCCAGGTGAGGGGGGGGCGGGGCGGACCTACCTTTTGGGGGTTTTGGCTCTTTTGGGGGTCCCGGGGTTTGGGTTTGGGAGGGGCGATGGGACTCGGGCGCAGCCGGGGTGATCCCAGGTCCCTTTCCCAGTTGTGGAATGGATTCCCAGTTCCCATTTCCAGTTTGGGAGAGGTTCCCAGTTCCTTTCCCAGTTTGGGGACAGGTTCCCAGTTCCCTTTCCCAGTTTGGGGACAGGTTCCCAGTTCCTTCCCAGTTCCCTTTCCCAGTTTGGGGACAGGTTCCCAGTTCCCTTTCCCAGTTGTGGAATGGATTCCCAGTTCCCTTTCCCAGTTTGGGGACAGGTTCCCAGTTTGGGGATAGATTCCCAGTTCCCTTTCCCAGTTTGGGGACAGGTTCCCAGTTCCTTTCCCAGTTTTGGAATGGATTCCCAGTTCCTTTCCCAGTTTGGGGAGAGGTTCCCAGTTTGGGGACAGGTTCCCAGTTCCCTTTCCCAGTTTGGGGAGAGGTTCCCAGTTTGGGGATAGGTTCCCAGTTCCCTTTCCCAGTTTGGGGAGAGGTTCCCAGTTCCCATTCCCAGTTTTGGAATAGGTTCCCAGTTTGGGCCAGTTTCCCAGTTTGGGGAGAGGTTCCCAGTTTGGGGAGAGGTTCCCAGTTCCCTTTCCCAGTTTGGGGAGAGGTTCCCAGTTTGAGGACAGGTTCCCAGTTCTCATTCCCAGTTCCTTTCCCAGTTTGGGGACAGGTTCCCAGTTTGGGGACAGGTTCCCAGTTCCCTTTCCCAGTTTGGGGAGAGGTTCCCAGCTTGGGGACAGGTTCCCAATTCCCTTTCCCAGTTTGGGGACAGATTCCCAGTTCCTCTCCCATTTTGGGGACAGGTTCCCAGTTCCTTTCCCAGTTTAGGGACAGGCTCCCAGTTTCCAGCTTTCCCAGTTTGGGGACAGGTTCCCAGTTTGGGGTCAGGTTCCCAGTTCCCTTCCCAGTTTGGGACAGGTTAACGGGACAGGTTCCCAGTTCCTTTCCCAGTTTGGGAGAGGTTCCCAGTTTGGGGACAGGTTCCCAGTTCCCTTTCCCAGTTTGGGACAGGTTCCCAGTTTCCGGTCAGGTTCCCAGTTCCCTTTCCCAGTTTGGGGAGAGGTTCCCAGTTTGGGGACAGGTTCCCCAGTTTGGGGACAGGTTCCCAGTTTGGGGTCAGGTTCCCAGTTCCCTTTCCCAGTTTGGGGAGAGGTTCCCAGTTTGGGGACAGGTTCCCAGTTCCCTTTCCCAGTTTGGGGGACAGGTTCCCAGTTTGGGGCACAGGTTCCCAGTTCCCTTTCCCAGTTTGGGGACAGGTTCCCAGTTTGGGGACAGGTTCCCAGTTTCCTTTCCCAGTCTGGGGACAGATTCCCAGTTCCCAGCCCCAGTTTGGGGACAGGTTCCCAGTTCCTTTCCCAGTCTGGGGGACGGGTTCCCAGTTCCCATTCCCAGTTTGGGGACAGGTTCCCAGTTCCCTTTCCCAGTTTTGGAATGGATTCCCAGTTCCCATTTCCAGTTTGGGGACAGGTTCCCAGTGTGGGGACAGGTTCCCAGTTTGGGACAGGTTCCCAGTTCCCTTTCCCAGTTTGGGGACAGGTTCCCAATTTGGGGACAGATTCCCAGTTCCCTTTCCCAGTTCCCATTTCCAGTTTGGGGACAGGTTCCAGTTTGGGGACAGATTTCCAGTTCCCACTCCCAGTTCCCTTTCCTCCAGTTTAGGGACAGGTTCCCAGTTCCCTTTCCCAGTTTGGGGAGAGGTTCCCAGTTTGGGGACAGACTCCCAGTTTGGGGACAGACTCCCAGTTTGGGGACAGACTCCCAGTTCCCTTTCCCAGTTCCCATTTCCAGTTTGGGGACAGGTTCCCAGTTTGGGGACAGGTTCCCAGTTCCCACTCCCAGTTCCCTTTCCCAGTTTGGGGACAGGTTCCCAGTCCCAATTCCTTTTCCAGTTTGGGGACAGACTCCCCGTTCCCAGTCCCAGTTCCTTTT
>JAKWBO010000897.1:0-23962 GCA_034336685.1 Luscinia luscinia
GAGTGGGAGAGAATTTGTCTAATATAGACAAATATTCCAAGGGAAAAGGGAAAATTCCTGGGAAAAAGAAAAAATCAGTGGAATTTTCCCAAAATTCCCTCTGGGAATCTTGGAAAAATGCGAGGTGGGAATTGCTGAGCTGAGGATTCCCGGATAAGGCAATTCCAGAGGGGAAAAATCTGGGATTTTAGGGTGGGAAAAATCAGCTTTTCCATAAAAATGTGGAAAAAGGGAAAAGTGGGAAGAGCTTTGGGAAAAATTCCCTCCTTGCTCTACATTCCATGATTTTTTCAGCATAAAAAGCTCGAAATTTTGGGTTTTTATCAAAAATGGGATTTTTCCAAGTGGGAATTTTAGGGAAAAATTGTTTTTATTCCATAAAAAACAGGGAGCAAAATCAGCTCCAGCCCCAGGGGTTGCTCCGAATTTCGGGATTTTGGGATTTTTGGGATGGATCCAGGTTTGGATTTTTTTCCCATCCCAAAATCTGCACCAGGAATTTTGTGGGAATGTCAAGAGGTTTTAAAAAATGGGATTTGAGGATTGGAAAAGTGGGATTTTGAAGGGAAATCCTTAAAAAATTTGGGTGGAAATCCCAGAGTGGGATTGGATTCTGAAGATCCCAAAAAATCCCCCAAAAATCCCCCCAAAATCCAAAAAAAATCCCCAAAAATTCCAAAAAAATTCCCAAAAATTCCAAGAAAATTCCAAAAAATTCCCAAAAAAATCCAAGAAAATTCCAAGAAATTTTTTCCTGATTGTGGGAACAACTTCCCAAAATTCCTGCTGGGAAAAGGGAGAAATCAGGAGCTTTTCCCTGATTTTTCCTCCTTTTTTTTCCCCCCCTGTTTTCCAGAGGATTTTCCACGGAGCAAATCCCGATTTAGGACTAAAAAAATAATAATTAATAATTACTAGTAATTAATAATGCCAAGAATTCCCACAACACTAAAAACCAGGAAGGATATTTTAAAAAAAAACAAAAAATCAGGATAAAAATAAAAAAAAACCTCAAAAATTCCCCAAAAAAATTCCCAAAAAAGTCGTGGCGGCTCCGACTCCACCTGGGAATTTTCCAGGAATTCTCTCCCATTTTTTTTAGCCCAAAATTCGGGAATTCCTGGGAATTTCAGGTCCTTTTTTTTCCCAGTTTTCATCCTGGGTTTTCCAAGGAATTCGGCGGCTCCGAGAATTCCAGAGGGAATTTCCACATTCCCAGGTTTTCCCAGGGGCCATTCCTGGTTTTCCAGCTCCCAGGATTGGTGGGAAAAGAAGAAATTCTGAAGGATTTTTGGGATTCCAACGGCGTGGATTCACTGGGAAGAGAAAAAAAACACAAAACAGGGAATGAAGAAAATTTGGGTATTTTCCACATGGAATATTTGGGGTTTTTTCCCTAAAATTTTGGGAAAATTCCAGGGATTTTGAGGGGTTTGGGATATTTCAGACTCTCAGGAATGAGGAATTTTCCTCCTTTTTAAACAAATTCCATTCCCAAACCCAAGGAAATCCAGGAAAAATCCAGGAAAATCCCAGGAAAAAACCCAGGAAAATCCCAGGAAAACTCCAGGAAAACTCCAGGAAAAATTCCAGGAATTCTATTCCCAATCCAAGGGAAATCCATTCCAGGAAAACTCCAGGAAAATTCCAAAAACATTCCAGGGATTTGGGATATTCCAGACTTTTAGGGAATGAAGATTTTCCTCCTTTTAGGGAATTCCAGGAATTTTAGGGGATTTGGGATAATCCAGACTTCTGGGAATGATGAATTTTCCCCTTTTTAAACAAATTCCCAGAATTTTGAGCTGGAATTTTCTTCTCAAATCCCATTGGGATCAAACCCAGAAAATGTTGGGAATGCTCAAGATAGGATATAGGATATTCCAGACTTTTGGGAATAAGGAATTTTCCTCCTTTTGGGCAATTCCAGGAATTTTGGGCTGCTCAAACCCATGGGAATGAGGAAGAGCCAATCCCAGGAAATTCCAGGATCCCAACCCCCTCAAATCTCTGGGAATTCCCAATTTTCCATGGAAAACACTCACAAAGCTGATCTCGGTCTCCTGCAGCTCCTCCAGCTCCAGGGGCAGGGGAAGGGCAGGGGATCCACTGGAAAAACAACAAGAAAATGGGAAATTTTGGGAATTTTTGGGGAAATCCAAGAAATCCCAGCCCTAAATCCCAACTTTTTGCTGTTCCTATGGAATTCCCAGGAAATCCTGAAAAAATTCACCTTCAAAACATTGGAAAATCCTATTTTTCCCCAAGGGATTTTAGCGGTTTTTTGGAATTTTGAATGCAGGGATTGGGAATTCCAGAGGAGAATTCCAGGGTAATGGGGATCAAGGGGATATTCCATGGAAAATGTGGATAAAGGGAATATTCCAGGTTAATTCCATATGGAATTCCATGGAAATTGTGGATAAGGAGAATATTCCATGAAAATTCCAAGGAATTCCACCCCAGAGCTGTTCCTATAGAGAGCGGGAAAAGCAGGAACGTCCCCAGGGGATTTCCTTGGGAATTTCCCAAATTTTGGGAAAGATCTGACCTCAAAAAGCTCCAAATTCCAGAAATTCCTGGAAAACATTCCATAAAAATCTTGGATCCAGCCTCACCTGGGCAGGAAATTCCAGGAGCTGCTCCGGGCCCCGGGTGAACTTCAACCCCCACGGACCTGCGGAATTTGGGAATTTAGGAATGTTGGGGAGAATTCCGGAATTCAGAGGGTCATTCAAGGAAAACTTCCCAGAGAGGGGCTGGGATGGGGCAGAGATCCCAAAGGATGGGGAATGATCCCAAAAAACCCTTGGGAATGATCCCAAAAAGCCTTCAGGAATGATCCCAAGAAAACCCTCGGCAATGATAAAAAAAAAAAAACAACCCACCTTGGGAATGATCCCAAAAACTCAGGAATGATCCCAAAAACCCTTGGGAATGATCCCAAAACCTTTGGAATGTTCCCAAAAGCCTCAGGAACGACCCCAAAAACCCCTCAGGAATGATTCCAGACCCTTAGGAATGACCCCAAAAACTCCTCAGGAATGACCCCAACACCGTAGGAATGATCTCACAATGTCCTAAACCCTTGGGAATGATCCCAAAAACCTCAGGAAGGATCCCAAACCCTTGGGCATGATCCCAAACTCTCAGGAATTATCCCCAAAAACTTCAGGAATGATCCCAAACCCTCAGGATTGATCCCAAAACCCCTTCTCCTGATCCTAAACGCTCGGGAATGATCCAAATACCCCAGGAATGATCCCAAATAATCCACGGGAATGATCCCAAACCCCTTTTTCTGATCCCAATCCCTCAGCACTGACCCCAGCCCCTTTTCCCAATCCAAACCCCCCAGCACTGACCCCAGCCCCATTTTCCCCATCCCATTCCCACCTGCTGGGGACGCGGCGCCGCGCTGCCGAGGAGGGCTGGACAGGGACAGGGACAGGGACGTGGGCACCGAGTCACAGCCGGGCCGGGGACAGAGCGGGGCAGCAGATCCGGCCTGGAGCCTGGGAATGAGAAAATGGGATCAGAAACTGGGAATGGGAAACTGGGAATGGGACCAGAAACTGGGAATGGGGATAGGGACAGGGACGTGGGCACTGAGTCACAGCCGGGCCGGGACAGAGCGGGGCAGCAGATCCGGCCTGGAGCCTGGGAATGAGAAAAATGGGATCAGCAACTGGGAATGGGAAACTGGGAATGGGAAACTGGGAATGGGATCAGAAACTGGGAATGGGAAACTGGGAATGGATCAGAAACTGGCAATGGGAATCAGAAACTGGAAATGGGGATCAGAAACTGGGAATGGGGACAGGGACAGGGACGTAGGCACCGAGTCACAGCCAGGGCCAGGGACAGAGCTGGGGCAGCAGATCCAGCCTGGAGCCTGGGAATGAGAAAATGGGATCAGAAACTGGGAATGGGATCAGAAACTGGGAATGGGATCAGAAACTGGGAATGGGATACTGGGAATGGGGACAGGGACAGGGACGTGGGCACCGAGTCACAGCCGGGGCCGGGGACAGAGCTGGGCAGCAGATCCGGCCTGGAGCCTGGGAATGAGAAAAATGGGATCAGAAACTGGGAATGGGATACTGGGAATGGGATACTGGGAATGGGAACAAATAGGATCAAGAACCTGGGAATGGGATCAGGATTTTTTGGGATAAAAGTGGAATAAAGATGGGGAATCTGTAGGATGAAAACAGATTTTGGAATAAAAGTGGGATTTTCTAGGACCTAAACTGGGATTTTTCTAGGATAAAAACAGATCTTTTGGGATTAAAAAGGGATTTTTGGGGGTAGAAATGGGGATTTTTAGGAACAAGATTTGCAATTTTTTTCGAGATGCAAATGAGATTGTTTGGGATAAAAAGAGGATTTTTTTGGGGGTAGAAATGGGGATTTTTAGGAATAAAATGGGATTTTTGGGACAAAACAAGATTTTTAGAGGATAGAAATGGGGATTTTTGGGGGATAGAAATGGGAGTTCTTTTTGGGATAAAAATGACATTTCTTGGGGGATGAAAATGAGATTTTAGGATAAAAATGGAGATTTTTTGGGATAGAAGCGGGGATTTTGGTGACAAACTCGGGATTTTAGGAATAAAATTTGGGATTTTTGGGGATAAAAGAGATTTTTGGGGTTAAATGCCCCATTCCCACCTTGCTCCAGGTCAGCCTCAGGGCCTGGCTGGGCCCCTACCATCCCTGATCCCTGGGGGTTTGGGGCTGGGATCCCCTGGCTCTCCCCTGGGCCCCGCCTGCCCCGGCTCTTCTTCGACGGGGAAGGTTTCACTGCAAAACCAGAAATTCCATCAGAATTTGGGATTTTCCAAAATATCCAAAGGGGGTTCGGGCAGGGAGAAGGGGAAGGAGGTGGGAAAGAGGAAAGAAAATAAAAGAAAGGGGTTTTTAGGGTAAAGCAAGAACTTTTACAGGAAAAAAAGCTAGATTTTTAGGAAAAAGTGAAGTGTTCTAGGAAAAAAACACCAACAGTTTTCCAGGGAAAAATAAGCAGTCTTTTAGGAAAAAGAGCAATTTTACAGGGAGAAAAAAGAGCATTTTTAGGGGAAAAAAGCATTTTTACAGATAAAAACCCCAGTTTTTAGGAATAAAGTGAAGTTTTTAGAAAAAAAACCAAACCACCAAGTTTTCAAGAAAATAAGCAGTTTTTCAGGGGAAAAAATCTGTATTTCAGGGAAAAAACCAGTTTTTAGTAAAAACCCAGAATTTTCCAGGAAAAAATATAGAGAAAATGGGAAAAAAATTGGAAAAAATGGGAAAAAATAGGAAAATAGTGCAAAAAAATTGGAAAAAAATGGGAAAAATGGGGAAAAATAGGGAAAAAGGGGAAAGTGAGAGTGAGAATTGTGTGGGATGTGGAGCAGGAATCTGGGCTGCAAGGAGGGGATTTGGGAGGGGGCTGCACTCACGTGGAATTTTCCGGAACACCGTGTGGCACATGAAGCGTTAGAGCGCTCGAGCGTAGAAACTGGGCCGTGCACGGACACCGTGTCCTGGAACCCAAAATGGGAGTTATGCACCAAAATTGGGAGTTATGTACCCAAAAATGGGAGTTATCACTTAAAAAATGGGAGTTATGCACCAAAAATGGGAGTTATGAACCCAAAATGGGAGTTATGCATCCAAAATGGGAGTTATGCACCAAAAAATGGGAGTTATCACCCAAAAATGGGAGTTATACACCAAAAATGGGAGTTATGCACCAAAAATGGGAGTTATCACCCAAAATGGGAGTTATGAACCTAAAATGGGAGTTATACACCAAAAATGGGAATTACCACCCAAAAATGGGAGCTATACACAAAAATGGGAATTACCACCCAAAAAATGGGAGTCATACACCAAAAAATGAGAATTAGCACCCATTTCCCCCTCCAAAAATTCCCATTTTCCCCGAGAATTCCCATTTTCCGTTAAAATTTCCCATAAAAATTATCATTTTTCCCCAAAAAATTCCTACTTTCCCCCAAAAAATTCTCATTTCTCCATAAAAATTCCCATTTTCCCATAAAAATTCCCATTTTCCCATAGAAATTCCCATTTTCCCACAGAAATTCCCATTTTCCACTCACCCCATCGTGCACCAGCGCCTTCCAGGAGTGCTCAGAGCTTCTTCACGAACCTGCAGGGAGGGAGCAGGAATTCCAAAAATTCCCCAAAATTCTCAAAATTCCCCAAGTCTGGATGCAGGGGCAGCCAAGGTGGGACTGGTTAGGGAATGGTTAGTTACTGGTTAGTGAGGGTTAACTGCTGACCTGTAGGACTGCAGCTGCGTCGATGATGCCGATGTAGAGCAGCAGCCGCTCCAGCAGGGAATTCAGGCGAGAATTCCGCCCATCCTGGGGAAAGGGAACAGGGATCAGGGATTGGGGATTTGGGATTGGGGATTTGGGATTGGGATCAGAGAATGGGATCAGGGAATGGGATCAGGCATTTTGGGACCAGGGATTGGGATCAGGGAATGGGATCAGGCATTTGGGATCAAGGATTTGGGATTGGGATCAGGAATTAGGATCAGGGATTGGGGATTTGGGATTAGGGACTGATATTTGGGTTAGGGATTGGGATCAGAGGATTTGGGATTGGGATCAGGGATTGGAAATGGGAATGAGATCAAGGATTAGGATCAGGGATTAGGATTGGGATCGGCATTTGGGATCAGGAATTAGGGATTTGGGATTAGGGATGTAGGATCAAGGATTTGGTATTGGGATCAGGGATCAGGGATTTAGGATTAGGGATTTAGGATCAGGGATTTAGGATCTAGGATTGGGATCAGGGAATGGGATCAGGGATTTGGGATTTGGATCAGGGATTTGGGATCAGGGACTGATATTAGGGGTTAGGGATTGGGATCAGGGATTTGGGATCAGGGAATGGTTTGGGATGGAAAAACCCCAAAGATCCCGAAAAATCCATGGGCAGGGACGTCTCCCAACTTCCCAGAAATCCCAGTAATTCCCAATGAATCCCAGTCACTCCCAGTCCATCCCAGTAACTCTCACTGGTCCTTAGTCTCAAAGGTTCCCTTCTGGGAGCCTCTCCCGGATGGACTCCATGGAGTTTCTAATCCCAGTCAATCTCCATCCCAGTGAATCCCAGTGACTCCCAGTCCATCCCAGTAAACCCCAGTAATTCCCAGTAACCCCCAGTCCCTCTCTCACTGGTCCTCAGTCTCGAAGGTGCCTCCCCTGGATGCCTATCCCTGGATGGACTCCACGGCCGTGCTGTAGAGCACTGTCCCTGTCACTCCCAGTGACTCCCAGTGAATCCAGTGACTCCCAGTGACTCCCAGTCCATCCCAGTCCCTCTCTCACTGGTCCTCAGTCTCGAAGGTGCCTCCCTGGGCGCCTCCCCTGGATGGACTCCACGGCCGTGCTGTAGGCGCTCTCTGCGCCGCCGGCCGCCCGGGGCCGTCCCCTCCGGCCGTGCCGGCCGCGCGCTCGCGCTGCGCCAGGTCCAGGTTGTGGATGGCCACCAGCAGGCTGTAGTCCATGATCTTGAAACTCTGCAGCACCTGGGGTGGGGACAAAAATACAGAATTTGGGAAAAAAGGCAGAGCATCCACAAGTTTGCCACCAAAAACATGGAGTAAAGACAGAACACCCATCATTTTTCCACAAAAAAACAAGAAAAGTTGCAGAATGCTCATAATTTTCCCATAAATAAAACAGGAATAATGCAGAATACCCACAAGTTTCCACAAAAAACCAGGAAAAAAACCAGAACACCTATAACTTCCCCACAAAAAAAAGAGGAAAAAAGGCAAAACACCCACAAATTCCTCACAAAAAAAATCAAGGAAAAAAGCAAAACACCCCCAAATTCCTCACAGAAAACCAGGAAAAAGGTTGGACCACCCACAAATTTCCCACAAAAAAACCACAAAAAGACAAAACACCCAGAATTTCCCCACAAAAAACCCAGGAAAAGCAAAACACCCCCAAATTCCTCACAAAAAAACAAGGAAAAATGCAAAACACCCCCAAATTCCCCACAAAAAACCAGGAAAAATGGCGGAACTCCCCCAAATTCCCCACAAAAAAACAGGAAAAAAGGTGAAACACCCACAAAAATCAGGAAAAATGGCGGAATACCCAGAATTTCCCACAAAAAACAGGAAAAAAGCAAAACGCCTCCAAATTCCCCACAGAAAACCAGGAAAAATGGCATAACACCTACAAATTTTGCCACAAAAAAATCAAGAAAACAAGCAAGAGACCTTCAATTTCCCCACAAAAATCAGGAAAAAAGGCAGAACACCCCCAAGTTCCCCACAAAAAAACAAGAAAAATGGTGGAACAACCCCAAATTCCCCAAAAAAACCCACAAAAAATGGCAGAACACCCCCAAATTCCTCACAAAAAAACAGGAAAAATGGCGGAACATCCAGAACTTCCCCACAAAAAATCAGGAAAAAAGATGGAACACCCCCAAATTCCACACAAAAATGGCGGAACACCCCCAAATTCCCCACAAAAAACCCAGGAAAAATGCAAAACACCCCAAATTCCTCACTAAAAAACAGGAAAAAAGGCAAAACACCCCCAAATTCTCCACAAAAAAACAGGAAAAATGGCAGAACACCCCAAATTCCTCACAAAAACCACGAAAAATGGCGGAACACCCCCAAATTCTCCACAAAAAAACAGGAAAAATGGCGGAACACCCCAGAGTTCCTCACAAAAAACAGGAAAAATGGCGAACATCCCCAAATTCTCCACAAAAAAACAAGGAAAATGCAAAAACACCCCAAATTCCCACAAAAAACCAGGAAAAAGATGGAACACCCCCAAATTCCCCACAAAAATGGCGGAACACCTCCAAATTCCCCACAAAAACCACAAAAATGGCAGAACACCCCCAAATTCCTCACAAAACCAGGAAAAATGCAAAACACCCCAAATTCCTCACAAAAACAAGGAAAATGCAAAACACTCCCAAATTTCCCACAAAAATGGCGAACACCCCAAATTCCTCACAAAAACCAGGAAAAAGCAGAATAACCCCAAATTCCCCACAAAAACCAGGAAAAAAGCAGAATAACTCCAAATTCCTCACAAAACACCAGGAAAAATGGCGGAACACCCCCAAATTTCCCACAAAAAATGGCGGAACACCCCAAATTCCCACAAAAACCAGGAAAAAAGCAGAATAACCCCAAATTCCTCACAAAAACCAGGAAAAAGCAGAATAACCCCAACCCCCAAGGCCTCACCAGGCAGTCCCTCTGCAGCGTCTTGCACAGGGCGTTGTACATGTCCGAGTCCAGGAAGAGCCCGTCGGGCAGGTCCTGCATGAAGTCCAGGTCCTTGAAGGTGGGGAAGACCTTCTCGCGCTCCTTGGAAGGCAGCGGCGCTTGTAGGTGGAGCCCTTGAGGTCGTACTTGAGGTGCATGCGCACCCAGCGGCAGCAGGTTGTTCATCACCACGATGCGGATGTTCTTGCCGCCCGCCTGCACATAGTACAGCCCGTAGAACTTGGGCAAAAGGGTCCTGGGGTTCTGGTTCAGGTTCTGCCAAAAAATAAAAAAAGAAATCGGGAATTAATTTAAAAATTTGGCTGAAAAAATTGTCAAAAATTCCACCCCGAAATTGCCAAATCCCAAGGTGGGGTTGGTTAATTAATGAATAATTAATGAAGGGTTAATTGCTGATCTGTAGGACTGCAGGGCAAAGAGAACGGAGCAGGAATTCCCAAAATTCCCAAAACTCCCAAAGTTTGGGTGAAACTCCCAATGCAGTGGTCCCCAAAGACTCAGGAAAGGTGGGATTGGTTAATTAATGATTATTATAATTAACTAATAATTATGAGGGGTTAATTCTAAATTTCGGCAGCAGGGTCTGGGGGTCTGGTTCAGGTTCTGCCAAAAAAAAAACAAAATTGGGGAATTAATTTAAAAATTTGGCCAAAAAATCGTCAAAAATTCCACCTGAAATTTTTTCAAATTCCGGGGTACCCAGAGGCTCAGGAAAGGTGGGATTTGTTAATTAATGAATAATTAATGAAGGGTTAATTGCTGATCTGTAGGACTGCAGGGCAAAGAGAACAGAGCAGGAATTCCCCAAAATTCCCCAAAACTCCCAAAGTTTGGGTGAAACTCCCAATGCAGGGGTACCCAAAGACTCAGGAAAGGTGGGATTGGTTAATTAGTGATGAATTAATAATTAACTAATAATTATGAGGGGTTAATTCTGAATTTTGGCAGCAGGGTCTGGGGGGTCTGGTTCAGGTTCTGCCAAAAAAAAAAATGGGAATTAATTTAAAAATTTGGCCAAAAAATCGTCAAAAATTCAACCCCGAATTCCCAAATCCCGGGGTGCCCAGAGGCTTCGGGAAAGGTGGGATTGGTTAATTAATGAATAATTAATGAAGGGTTAATTGCTTGACCTGTAGGACTGCAGGGTGAAGAGAACGGAGCAGGAATTCCCCAAAATTCCCAAAAACTCCCCAGAATCCCCAAATCCAGGGGTACCCAAAGACTCAGGAAAGGTGGGATTGGTTAATTACTGATTAATTAATAATTTTACTAATAGTTAATGAGGGTTAATTCTGAATTTCAGCAGCAGGGTCCGGGGGTTCTGGTTCAGGTTCTGCACAGGCAAAAATTGGGAAAATGGTGACAATTATGGAGGTTTCAGCATTTTTAAGGAGTTTTGAGGGGTTTAGGGTTGGAAATGCATTGAAATTGCAGATAAAATGTGAGAAGAACATCAGAATCCCCTCTGGTTTTGGGTTTTCCATGAAATGTTGGGAGTTTCTCAGGAGTTTTCCTATGGATTTGGGGATTTTCTGCGGAGTTTTTGGGAGTTTTATGTGGAGTGGGGGTTTTGGGGTTGGAAATGCATTGAAATTGCAGATAAAATGTGAGAAGAAAATCAGAATCCCTCTGGCTTTTGGGTTTTCCATGGATTGTTGGGGTTTTCCATGTTGGGGTTTTCCATGGATTGTTGGGGTTTTCTGCAGATTTCTGGGTTTTCCCACGGATTGTTGGGTTTTTCCATGGATTTGTTTGGTTTTCCCATGGATTGTTGGGGTCTTCTATGGATTTTTGGACTTTCCATGGATTTTTGGGGTTTTCGTGGATCTCAGGCTTTTCCCCATGGATTTTCTACACTTCTCCACAGATTTTCAGCATTTTAAGATTGCAAACAGCTCACACTCAACAACGAGGGCACAACCCCAACAACTCCACGGACCCAAAGCCGATTTTCGGTGAGTCAGCTGGGATATTTCCATCCCTTCACCATTCCAGGTGCTTCCCAGGGTTGGGAATTCTGGGAATTGCAGGCTCACCATGTAATAGCCAGGCAGCAGCTTCTGCAGGAACTTCGGCCTCCTTGTGCTGCACGGTTTTGATGATGAACTCCGTCGTCGCTGGAGACGTAGAACAGCGGTACGCTGGGCGCCCGGAGTTGGAGAGCTTCGATCAGGGGCTCGCTGCACAGGGGAGTACTGGGGGAAAAGGGGGAATGCTGGAATTCCAGTGGGAGTACTGGGGAAAAGAGGAAATGCTGGAATTCCATTAGGAATGGGGGTTTGGAGGGGAAGGCAGGTGGGAGTTGGTGGGTGGGGTGAAGGGGGAGGGCAAAAATGTGTGGGGGGGAGGGAAAGGGGGAAAGGAGGACAAGTGTCTTAAAATGTGGGAAAGGAGTGAGAAGGGGAAGGGGGAAAAGAGGGAGAAAAGGGGAAAGTGGGGAAAAGAAAGAGAAAATGGAAAAGGGAAGAGAAGGGAAGGCAAAAGGAAAACAGAAAGGAGAAAAGAGAAGGGAAGTGATAAGGAAAAGGGAAAAGAGGGAAAGGGAAAAGTGAAAAGGAAAAGGGAAGAGAAAGTGGAAAAGGAAAAGGCAAAGAAAAGGAAAAAGAAGGAAAAAGGTAAGGAAGGGAAAAGGGAAGGGAAAGGGATAGGGAAAAGGGATAGGGAAAGGGAAAGGGAAAAGGGAAAGGGAAAGAGGAAAGGGGAAGGGAAAGAGAAAAATGGGGGGAAAAAAGGACAAATGGAAAGGAAATGGGGAAAGAGAAAGGGAAAGGCGGAAATGGGGAAAAAAGGAAAGCGGAAAAGGCAGAAAGTGGAATAGGAGAGAAGGAAAAGAAACAGGACGAGGGAAGAGGAAAGGAAAAGGGAAAAAGGAAAATGGGCAAGAGGAAAAAGCAAAGAAAGGAGAAGGGAAGTCAGGCAGTGGCAGCTGCTGCCAGACTCACCAGGTAGTCGCCGGGGCGGATCCCGAAGAGCTCATGGAAGTAGCGGAAGGCCACGGGCGCGTGAGGTCTTGAAGCGGAAAATCGTTGCAGTGGTGGGCGGGGGTCAGGTTGCTGCCCTCGCTGTGGGACACGGAATATTTGGGATTGGGATATTCCAGATGGAATCTGGACCTAAAGCACCCCTGGGTAGTAGATTTCAGCTCCAGGGAGAGAAGGGGAAAAGGGAAGGGAATGGGATAAAGGCAAGTT
This sequence comes from Luscinia luscinia, assembly GCA_034336685.1. Lineage (NCBI taxonomy): Eukaryota > Metazoa > Chordata > Aves > Passeriformes > Muscicapidae > Luscinia > Luscinia luscinia. The sequence continues at coordinate 12,487 of JAKWBO010000897.1, forward strand.
TAAAAGGGAATGGGGGAAAAGAAGCAGGAATGAGAAAGGGAAGGAATTGGAAAAGGGAATGGGGAAAAGAATGGAAAAGGTAAGGAAGGGAAAAGAAAAAGGAATGGAAAAGGAATGGAAAGGAATGGGAAGGGGAAGGGAAGGGGAAGGGGAAGGGAAGGGAAGGGAAGGGAAGGAAGGAAGGGGAAGGGGAAGGGAAGGGAAGGAAGGAAGGGAAGGAAGGGAAGGGAAGGGAAGGGAAGGAAGGGGAAGGGAAAGGAAAGGGAAAGGAAAGAGAAAGGAAAGGAAAGGAAAAGGAAAGGAAAGGAAAGAGAAAGGAAAGGAAAGGAAAGGAAAGGAAAGGAAAAGGAAAGGGAAAGGAAAGGAAAGGAAAGGAAAGGAAAGGAAAGGAAAGGAAAGGAAAGGAAAGGAAAGGAAAGGAGAAAAAGACAGGGCAAGCAAAACAGAAAAAGGAACGGACAAAAGATGAAGGAATGGGAGAAAGGGGGAAAAAGAGAAAAAGAAGGAAAAGGAGAAAAGGCGGGAAAAGGGTGAATAAGGGAACAAAAGAGAACAGGCAGGAAAACGGGTGAAAGAGGAAAAGGAGAAAAAGGGGAAATAGGGGAAAGCAGGAGAAAGACAGGAGACAAAAGGGGGAAGGAGAGCAAAATGAACAAAAAGAATAAAAAGAAAAAAAATGAAAAAAAAGAGAAAAAAGGAATAAGAGAGGAAAAAGAGAAGAGAAAATTAGGGGAAAGGGGATGGCAACCTGGGGAAGAAGATGCTCTCGACGACGTAGAAATCCTGCATGAGCACGTCGCGCTCGGGCTTGGTGCTGAGGCTGCCCACGGTGTGTGTGATGCCCAGCTGGATGGCTCCCTTCAGGGCTGAGGAGGTGGTCTGGGGAGAAAAATGGGAATGAGGGGTGGGAAATGCTCCCTTCAGGGCTGAGGAGGTGGTCTGGGGACAGGAAAATGGGAATGAGGGGTGGGAAATGCTCCCTTCAGGGCTGAGGAGGTGGTCTGGGGAGAAAAATGGGAATGAGGGGTGGGAAATGCTCCCTTCAGGGCTGAGGAGGTGGTCTGGGGAGAAAATGGGAATGAGGGCTGGGAAATGCTCCTTCAGGGGCTGAGGAGGTGGTCTGGGGAGAAAAATGGGAATGAGGGGTGGGAAATGCTCCCTTCAGGGCTGAGGAGGTGGTCTGGGGAGAAAAATGGGAATGAGGGGTGGGAAATGCTCCCTTCAGGGCTGAGGAGGTGGTCTGGGGACAGGAAAATGGGAATGAGGGCTGGGAAATGCTCCCTTCAGGGCTGAGGAGGTGGTCTGGGGGGGAAATGGGAATGAGGGGTGGGAAATAGGGATTGTGGGTGGGAATTATGGATGGGGAATGGGGATTAGGGATGGGGAATGGGAATTCCAGGTGGGAATTATGGATGGAGAATGGTAATTCCAGGTGGGAATTATGGATGGGGAATTGGAATTGTGGATGGGAACAGGAATTAGGGATGGGGAATGGGGATTATGGATGGGAATTGGGGTGGGAATGGGAATGGGAACAGAAATCCAGTAGGAATGGGAATTCAATGGGAGTGGCAGGAGCTCAATGGGAATGGGAATTCAGTGGGAATTGATGGAATTCTGTGGGAATGGGAATTCAATGGGAATGGGAATTCAGTGGGAATGGGAATGGGAATTCAGTGGGAATGGGAATTCTGTGGGAATGGGAATGGAAATCCAATGGGAATGGGAAGGATTCAATGGGAATACAACAGATCCAATGGGAATGGGAATTCAGTGGGAATGGGAATTCAATAGGAATGGGAATTCATTGGGAATGAGAATTCAATGGGAATGGGAATAGGAATTCAGTGGAATTGGGAGGAATTCACTGGAAACAGCTGGAACTCAACAGGGTGGGAGGAATTCAAATAAGACCCCAAAAATCCCTACATCTACAAAATTCCCAAACAATTCACTCCCTGCCCAGCCAGTTCCAGCCATTCCATGGGATTTATGGGAATTTTGTGCCTTTGGGAAGCTCCCAAAAACCTGGGAAGTCACAGATTAAAAATCCCCTTCCCAAAAGTTCTGCAAAAGCAGCCAAAAACCCCCAAAATTCCCTTTTTTTTTTTTCATTTCCATGGAATCTCCTCCCATTCCTGCAGTGATTCTGGGTAGAATTCTTTAGGAAAAGGGGGGAAAAAAGTGGGAATTTACCTTTTTGTAAGTGGTTTCTCCTGTGGAATCCACTCCTCTGTGGCCTTTCCGGATGGTTTGAGATCCTCCTGGCATCTTGGGAAAAAGAAAAAATGGGAGAAGAGGGGAAAAAATGGGAAAGTTCAATTTTTTTCCAGGGTTTTTCCTTCCCAAAAAGTTGGAAAAGAAGAAAAAGCTGGAATTTGGGATTTTTCCAGCCTGGAACTCACCTCAGGAGTCAGGGATTTTTTGAAGGTGTTGGATCCTGCCAAGAGAAAGGAAAATCCACGCTCAGAGAGGATGAATCCCAGAAAAACAGAGAAAAATCCCACAAAAAAACCCAAACATTGAATTTATCCTAACTCCCCATGCTCTTCTCCTTGGGTCTCTGGCACAAATTCCCAAAAAAACATGGATAAAGAATCAAAAAATCAGGGATCAGGCCTTAAACCCTTCCAGGGAAAAGCGAGGAGCACTGAGCTCCTTCCCAAGTGGAATTTTTATGGATCTGCACCCACAATTTAAGGTGGAAAAAGTAATTAGCAACTGGAAAAAAGCAGGATAAAGGGCTGGATTCTCCCAGAAAATCTGCCAGGTTCGGGAAAAACTAAAAATCCTCGGTTTTAAGAGCCAAAAATCCCCTGGTTTATCCCTAAAACCCCCCCAAGCTGGCGAATTCCCGATTTTCCGAGCGCTGGCTGCTTCCAGCCCTTTCCCTGGCTCACATTCCCGCTTATCCAAACAAATTCCACGTTTTTGTCGCCGTTCCCACAGCGTTCCCGGGCTCTTTTTGGGTTTTTTTTTCTGAGATTTTGGGTTTTTTTCTGGGATTTTGGGATCCCCGCGAGCTGTTCCCTCCCCCTGTGAGTCACCGGACAGGAACTGGGATCGGATTTCCCTGGCACCAACAAACTTCTCCCTCCCCACCCCGTTCCCTTTTCTTGTTTTTTATTTTTCTGGGGAGGAGGGGGGAAATTTTGAGCCTCTCAAATCCCCCTCTGTGCGTCCCTAAAGTCAAAGGGAAGTTTGGAATTTGGTTTTTTCCAGGGAAAAGCCGGGTTCAGACTCCTCCTTATGGAATCTTAGACACCCCCAGGGAGATCCAGATCCCCCAAAATTCCCTCAGGAAACTCCAGATATCCCCAGGGAGATCCAGCTGCCCCAAAATTCCTCAGGAAGACACAAATCCCTTAAAATTCCCTCAGGAAAACCCACATTTCCTTTAAAATTCCCTCATGAAAATCCAAATCTCCCTCAGAATTCCCTCAGGAAGATCCAGAATCCCCTCTCCAAAAGAGTCCTGTCCCTCCTCAAATAATCCCATTAAAGATCCCCAAAATCCCCTCAGCCCCACTGTCCTACACCCCCAGACCCCCAAAACCCTGAAGACTCCTCAGAAAATCCCTATAAACCCCACAGCTTTACACCCCAAAAACACCCCAAAGATCCCATAAAAAACTCACTCGACCCCAAAAACATCTCAAAGACCCCCAAAAAATCCTTGTCAGGCTGACGACCCCACACCCCAAAAAGAAGGCCCAAAATCTGCCCCAGCCCCAAAGTTCTACATCCCCAAAAAATCCTCAAGACCCCCAAAAATCCCCCTCAGCCCCAGAGTTCTACACCCCAAAATGAGCCCCCAAAAATCCTCTTAATCTCACAGCCTCAAATCCATCAAAACCCCCAAAAATCCTCTCAGTCTCATCATCCTAAACCCACCAAAGACCCCCCAAAATTCTCTCAGCCCTGAAAACTCTCAGACACTCAGAGCCCCTCACGCCCCCAAAATCCCCCTCATAATACCCCAAAATTTCCTAACCCCTAAAATCTCCTCATAACCCCCAAAATCCCATAAAATGCCCCTCATAGCCCCCCAAAAAGCCTCATAATCCCCCAAAACCTGCTCTTAATCCCTCATAACCCTCCCAAAATCCCCTCGTAAGCCCTCAAAATCGCCCTCAAAACTCTCCCAAAAAACCTTCATAATCCCACAAAATCTCCTCATAACCCCCAAAACACCCTCACACCACCCCAAAATCCCCCACTCCCTCAGCTCCTCATGCCCCCAGACCCCTCACAAGACCCCCATAAATCCCCCCTCAAAACTCTGCCAAAAACCTTCATAACCCCACAAATGGCCTCAAAGCCCCCAAAAATCCCTCATAACTCTCCCAAAAACCCTTATAACCCCACAAAATCCCCTCATAACCCAAAAAATCCTCTCATAACTCCACAAAATCCCCCTCACAACCCCCCCAACACCCCCCTCACAACTCTGCCAAAAACCCTCACAACTCCACAAAATGCCCTCATAGTCCCCCAAAATATACCTCATAACTCTCCCAAAAACCCCTTATAAGCCCCACAAAATCCCCTCATTACTCTGCCAAAACACCCTCAGAACCCCACAAATCCCTCACAGCCCCCAAAATCCCTCAATTCCCTCAGCCCCTGACGCCCCCAGACCCCCCAAAATCCCCCACTCCCTCACGCCCTCAGACCCCCATAACCCCCAAAATCCCCTCACTCCCTCACGCCCTCAGACCCCCATCCCCTTCCCTCACCCCCCACGCCCCCTTCACCCCCAGCTCCCCAGCCTGGAGCCTCTTCGAGCCCTGCCTGAGCTCCCCGGCTGCATGCCCGGCCCCGTTCCCGGCCGGTACCGCCGAGGCCGCCGCTGCTGCTGCTGCTGCCGCCGGACTCGGGCCCCGCCGCTGCCGCCATCTTGGAGCCCGCGCTGCGTCCCCCCAGCTCAGCCTCGCCCCCGCGCGCCACGCCCGGCCGCCCCCACAGGCCCCGCCCATTGCCGGACAAGCCACGCCCCTTTCTTCCTATTGTAGTTTTTTAATATGGCCAAAGACACGCCCATTCTCGGCCCAGCACCGCCCCTTTTCCATATGGCACCGCCCCCGTGCAGCTAAACCGCGCCTCTTCCCAGCCCGCCCCGCCCTCTCGGCGCTAAGCCACGCCCCCGTAATGCCTAACCCCACCAATCACGCGTGGGCGCGCCCCGGTTTCTGCTGAGCCCCGCCCCTCAGCGCTCAGCCCCGCCCCTCGCCGAGCGCCCCACGCGGCCGCGGGCGATGGGGAGCGGGAGCCACGCGGGCGGGCGCGCACGGCGTATGCGGCGGCTCGGCGGCGGCGCCGCCTCTCCCTGTTTGGATTCGTGATGGGCGAAGTGACGTCATATTTACAGCTGACGTCATATTAACCACAATGGTAAATTATGTCAGAGAGCAGCACTCTTATGTGCTACACCTCAATCAGTGACGTCATGGGAGCACAGGTGTCCTTGCCTTGTCACAGAGCACACACATGCCCATCCTCTGACGTCATGCTGCTGGCTCACCCTATGACATCACAGAGCCACAACCCACCCTGTGATGTAATACAGCGCACACACAACCCACACACCCCATGACGTCAAGCTCACCTGATGTCACAGGCACATCCAGCTCACTCCCATCCCGTGACGTCACAGCCCACATACCCACTCCATGACGCCACAGAGCACGTAACTCCTCACATCCATACCATGACGTCACTCTCGCAATGACGTCACCCTCGCAATGACGTCACCCGCCGTTGCCCGTTCCCCGCGCGGTGTGGCGCTCTTCCCCATCGATCGATCGCTCGGCGCTCTCTCTCTCTCCCTCTCTCGCTCGCTGCCCCCGGCGCTCCGCAGGCGGCTCAGCCGAGCGCCGACATGAGCCTGGCCGAGGGCCGCGCCCCGCGCCGCACGGCCGGGAATCGCCTCTCGGGGCTGCTCCAGGCCGAGGAGGAGGACGAGTTCTACCAGACCACCTACGGCGGCTTCAACGAGGCGAGCGGCGGCGGGAGCGGGCGGCGGAGCGGGCACGGACCCGCCGGGAAGGCGCCGGGGAGCGGAGCGGGAGCGGCCCGCTCTGAGGGGAGGGAGGGGGAGCGGGGGTCCCGAGCGGGGATTTGAGGGGAATGTGGGGGTTATCCGGGGAATGGGGTGAGTTCGGGATGTGGGAATATTAGGGAATGGGGATCCGTGGATCCCCGGGTGATCCATCCCTGTGAGATTCCGGGATAGCGGGTCCGTGGGACCCCTCAGATGGGTTTGTGGGATGAGCAATCCCATATTCCACAGGAATCCAGGGATACTGGATCCATGGAACCCCTCAGATGGGTCTAGGGATGAGGATCCTGTTTTCCACAGGAATTCAGGATACTGGATTCATGGAACCCTCAGATGGGTCTGTGGGGTGAGGATCCCATATTCCAAGGAATCCAGGGATAAAGGGGAGTTGTTCAGGGAGTCTGCAGGGGGATCCATCCCTGTATCCACAGGATTTTGGGGACAATGAATCTCTCAGGGTGGTTCCATAGTTTCCAATCCCTTATTCCAAATATTCCCACAGGAATCCAGGGACAATGAGTCCCATAGGGATACCTCAGTGGGGTTCCATGATTGCCAACATTCCCACAGGAATTTGGGAACAACGAGCACCATGGGGGTCCCTCAGTGGGGTTCCATAATTCCCAAATATTTCCACAGGAATCCGTGGACAATAAGTACCATGGATGTCCATCAGTGGGATTCCAAATCCTGCATTCCCAAAATTCCCAATAACCCACAGGAATCCGGGGACAACGAGTCCCATGGGGATCCCTCAGTGGGGTTCCATAGTTCCCAATCCTACATTCCCAACCTTCCCAACATTCCCACAGGAATCCAGGGACAATGAGTCCCATGGGGATCCCTCGGTGGGGTTCCATAATTCCCAACTCAACATTTCCAAAATTCCCACAGGAATATGGGGACGATGGGCATCACAGGGATCCCTCAGTGGGGTCCCATAGTTCCCACCCCCACATTCCCACAGGAATCCAGGGACAGTGAGTCCCATGGGGATCCCTCAGTGGGGTTCCATAGTTCCCACCCCAAAATTCACACAAGGAATATGGGGACGATGGGCATCACAGGGATCCCTCAGTGGGGTTCCATAGTTCCCAATCCCATATTCCCAAAATTCCCACACGAATATGGGGACGATGGGCATCACAGGGATCCCTCAGTGGGATTCCATAGTTCCCAATCCCATATTCCCAAAATTCCCACAGGAATATGGGGACGATGGGCATCACAGGGATCCCTCAGTGGGGTCCCATAGTTCCCACCCCCACATTACCACCATTCCCAACATTCCCAATGTCCCACAGGAGTCCGGGGATGACGAGTACCGCGGGGAGCACTCGGACAGCGATGACGAGGTGGACTCGGACTTCGACATCGACGAGGGCGACGAGCCGGGCTCGGAGCAGGACGAGGCCGAGCCCCGGCGCCGCCGCGCGTCCTCACCAAGGCCTACCGGGTACCCAGCCCCCCCGGGGCTCCTCCTGGGGAAAACCACCCCAAATCCCGTCTCTCTGGGGCTTGATTCTGGGTCTGTGTCCTTCAGGAGCCGCTCAAGAGCCTGCGGGCCAAGAAGGCGGAGGGGCCACGGGAGGAGCCCAGAAAAGCAGGGAGGTGAAATCCGTGCCCCTGGAGCTGCAGGAGGATGTGGGAGACAGTGAGTGTGGCGTGGGAGGGGTGGGAGCAGGGTCTTGGTCATCCCAGGTGGGAATGGGATCCTTTTTGGAGAGCTGCTGGTGCTCCAGGGATTTGGAATGGGATCTCAGGGATCTCCTGGTGATGCCAGCTGGAAATGAGAACCTCTGGGAGAGTTCCTGGTGCTCCAGGGATCAGGAATGAGATCCCAGGGATCTGCTGATGATCCAGGGGTTGGGAACAGGACCCTTTGGGGAATTCCTGGTTCTCCAGGGGTTGGAACTGAGATCTCAGGGATCTCCTGGTGATCCCAGCTGGGATGGGAATGGGATCCCAGGGATCTGCTGATGATGCAGGGGTTGGGAAACAGGAACTCCTGGTTCTCCAGGGTTGGGATCGGGATCCTGGGGATTCCATGGGAGAACTCCTGGTTCTCCAGGGGCCTCTGGTCAGGATCAGCTCAGGTGATCCCATGGGAGCATTCCCAGGATCCCAGCTGATCCAGTGTCCCTCCAGGCCGGAAGCACATGCGCCAGTCCACCACGGAGCACACCCGGCAGACGCTCCTGCGGCTCCAGGAGCGCCAGGTGCAACCAAGAGGAAAAGGGAGGCACCAGCTACGAGCGGCCCCTGACCCAGGAGGAGCTGCTGGAGGAGGCCAAGATCACTGAGGAGATCAACCTGCGCCCTGGGTGAGCAGGAGTGGGGCTGGATACTGGGAGTGGGGCTGGGATACTGGGAATGGGATACTGGGAGTGGGGCTGGGATACTGGGAATGGGAATGGAATGGGACTGAGAAGGGGACAGGGCCAAGATCACTGAGGAGATCAACCTGCGCTCCCTGGGTAGGAGGGCTGGGATACTGGGAGTGGGGCTGGGATACTGGGAATGGGACAGGGAATGGGACAGGAACCTCAGGAAATGGCCACAGGGATCTCGGAAGGAAATGGCACAGAGATTCCAGGAATGGCACCAAGACAGCAGGAATGGGACAGGGACACTGGGAATGACGAGAATGGGACAGGGACACCAGGAATGGCACCAGGACATCAGGAGTAGGGCAGGCAGTGTCACTGGGAACAGCACAGGGATCACACCTGGCACCCCTGTAACGTGGCCCTGCCCCCATCCCCACCCCAGAGAACTACGAGCGGCTGGAGGCCGACAAGAAGAAGCAGGTGCAGAAGAAGAGGAAGATCGTGGGGCCCGTGGATCCGTTACTGGTCGCTCACCATGCCCCTGCTGCCCGAGCCCGGCCGCGACGAGCCCGTGGACGTCCCGAGGGGTGAGTGCCCCAGAACCCCAAACCCCACCTGGATCCCACATCCTCCCCTGGGGCTGCTCCAGAGGGCTTGGGCAGCACCCCAAATCTCAAATTTCCAGTATGGGGGGTGGGTTTGGGTGCTGGATTCCAACCTGGGGTTGTGCCTTGGTTCTGTTGCAGTTTGGGGAGGGAAAAGCATTTTGGATCCCTCAAATCCTGTGGGAAAAACAGGTTTTGGGCCCCAAATCCTGTGGGAAAGGCATTTTTTGAGCATCACCTTGGAACCCCCAAATCCTGTGGGAAAAACACATTTTGGGTGCCACCTTGGCACCCCGAATCCCTTTGGAGTGGCAGTTCTTGAGAATCCAAATCCCCCTGGAGTCGCAGTTTTTGAGACCCCAAACCCCACTGGAGTGGTAGTTTTTGAGACCCCAAATCCCATTGATATTGTAAGTTTTGAGACCCCCAAACCCCACTGAAGTGGCAGTTTTTGGGCACCACATTGGCACCCCAAATCCCATTGGAATCACAGTTTTTGTGACCCCAAACCCCATTGGAGTGGCAGTTTTGAGACCCCAAATTCCCCTTTGGAGTTTCAGTTTTTGAGACCCCAAACCCCATCGGAGTGGTAATTTTGAGACCCCAAATCCCATTGGAGTGGCAATTTTTGAGACCCCAAATCCCATTGATATTGTAATTTTGAGAGCCCCAAACCCCATTGGAGTGGCAGTTTTTGGTCGCCACCCTGGCACCCCAAATCCCTTTGGAGTCACAGTTTTTGAGACCCCAAATCCCACTTTGGAATCGTGGGTTTTGAGATCCCCAAACCCCACTGGAGTGGCAGTTTTTGAGATCCCCAAACCCACTGGAATGTCAGTTTTGGTGACCACCCTGGCACCCCAAACCCCATTGGAATCGCAGTTTTGTGACCCCAAACCCTTGGTGATTTCCCCACCCCACCCTCTCCCACTCCCGTTCCAGGCTGGACCCCGACTCCACGCGCGCCTGCCCCGCCGTCCCGGGAAATGCTCCCGCACCTTCATCTCCTTCAGCGGCGGCGCCACCTTCGAGCGCTGCTTCCCTAAATGCAAAGCGCCGCGGCTGCCGGTGCTGGGAGCTGTGCCCGGTCACCCACAAACCGGCGCTGTGCCGGGACCCCATCACCGGCATCCCTACTCCAACGCCCGCGCCTTCCGCATCATCCGCGAGGCCTACAGGAAGTACACTCATGCCCACGGGCTGCCCAGCGCCGCCGCCCGCCGCCATGGCGGGGCCTGAGGACGGCGCCGCGCCGCGGCCGGGCCGGCAGAAGATCGTCATCAAGCAGAGTGTCCCCAGCGCCTGACGTCAGGGATTTGGGATTGGGGTGTTGGGGTTTGGAATGTGGGGATGTTTCATTTTCTTCCATCCAAAATGGCAGAAGGTCGTCATCAAGCAGAGCGTCCCCAGCGCCTGACGTCAGGGATTTGGGATTTGGGGTGTTGGGATTTGGGATGTGGGGATGTTTTGTTTTCTTCCATCCAAAATGGCAGAAGATCGTCATCAAGCAGAGCGTCCCCAGCGCCTGACGTCCAGGATTTGGGATTGGGGTGTTGGGATTTGGGATGTGGGGATGTTTTGTTTTCTTCCATCCAAAATGGCAGAAGATCGTCATCAAGCAGAGCGTCCCCAGCGCCTGACGTCAGGGATTTGGGATTGGGGTGTTGGGATTTTGGTATTTGGGATATTGGGCGTCATCCGCAGCCATGGTTTTGTTGTTGGGCTCCATCCAAAATGGCAGAAAATCATCATCAAGCAGAGCGTTCCCAGCGCCTGATGTCCAGGATTTGGGATTGGGGTGTTGGGATTTGGGATGTTGGGATGTTTCGTTTTTTTCCATCCAAAGTGGCGGAAAATCGTCATCAAGCAGAGAGTCCCCACTGCCTGACATCCAGGATTTGGGATTTGGGGTGTTGGGATGTTGGCATTTTGGGATGTTGGGATGTCAGGAGATGGCATCATCCGCAGCGATGGTTTTGTTGAGTGTCTTCCATCCAAAATGGCAGAAGACGGTCATCAAACAAAGTGTTCCCAGTGCCTGAAATCCTGGGATTCTGGGGTGTTGGGATTTGGGATTTTGAGGTATTGGGGTATTGGGATTTAGAGGTATTGGGATGTGAGATTTGGGGTGTTGGGATTTTGGGAGATGAGGTCATCCACAGTGATGGTTTTGAGAAAGCCCCGCCCAGGATGCCAAAAAATCATCATCAAACAAAGCATTCCCAGTGTCCAAAATCCTGGGATTTGGGGATTTGGGGATTTGGGATTTGGGGATATGGGATCACCCCAAGTGATGTTTTTGGGGGTCAGTGTTCACCAGGGGTGTTGGAGGAGGGAATAAAGTGAAATTGGGGTTGGTTTGTGGGGTGGTGAGAAATCCCACAAAAATGGGGGTGGGAGCCCCTTTCCAGGAAATCCCACAAAATATGGGATGGGAGCCCCTTTCCAGGAAATCCTATAGAAAATATGGGGTGGGAGCC
>JAKWBO010000898.1:0-23932 GCA_034336685.1 Luscinia luscinia
GCTCTCACACCGGAAGTGTGCCTGTTTACAAACCGGAAGTGTGCCTGCTCTCAGCCCGGAAGTGGGCCTGCTCTCACACCGGAAGTGTGCCTGCTCTCAGACCGGAAGTGTGCCTGCTCTCAGACCGGAAGTGTGCCTGCGCTCAGACCGAAAGCAGGCCTGCTGTCAGACCGGAAGTGTGCCTGCTCTCAGACCGGAAGTGTGCCTGCTGTCAGCCCGGAAGTGTGCCTGCTTTCACACCGGAAAGGGGCGTGGTCTCACCCGCAGGGGGCGGGGCAGGTGCGGCTCCCGGCGCCGCAGCAGCAGCAGCGCCCCCACGGTGACGCCGTACCACAGGTAATTAACGAAGCCCACGTAATTAATCAGCGTGTAGATGTCGCCCGTCACCAGCATCAGCAGCGTCGACGCGCACTGGGGAATAAAAATAAAAATATTAAAAAAAATAAAATCTAAAATTTGAATTAAAATATAAAATATTGTACAGAAATTAATTAATTCATTAATGAGCGTGTTGATGTCGCCCGTCACCAGCATCAGAACCATCGATGCGCACTGAAAAAAATAAAATAAATTTAAATTAAGTATAAAACAAAATATAAATAAAAAAATAGTATAGAATATATGAATATTAATATAAATATGAGTAGAAATAGAAACATAAAATATTATATAATAATTAGTTAATTCATTAATGAGGGGGGAGATGTCGCCCGTCACCAGCATCAGCAGCGTCGACGCGCACTGGAAAGAAAAAATAAAATTAAACTAAAAAATAACATACAAATTAAAAAGTAAAATATAAATAAAGGGTAAAATGTAAAAAGAGGAAATAAAAAATCCAATAAATAGAAATAAATAAAAAACAAATAAATAATCAGCACCAGCAGCGTCGATGCGCACTGAAAAAATAAATATAAAATCTGAAAATAAATAAAATAGTATATAAAATGTAAATTAAAATATAATAATAAAAGACATTATAAAATATCAATAAATATGATTAATTAATTGATTCATTAATGAGCGTGGAGATGTCGCCCGTCACCGGCATCAGCAGCGTCGACGCGCACTGGGAAATGAAAATAAAAATAAAATTAATAAAATAAATAAAATATACAATACAATGCAAATTAAAATATGAAATAAATTTAATTAGTTAATTCATTAATGAGCCTGGAGATGTCGCCCGTCACCAGCATCAGCAGCGTCGACGCGCACTGAAAAAATAAAATAAAAATAAAATAAACGAAATAATGAATTGTAATATAAAATATAAAATCAAGTATAAATTATAATATAAAATATCAAATTAAATATAAAATAAAATATCGATTAATGAATTCATTAGTGAGCGTGTAGACCAGTATCAGCAGCGTCGACCCGCACTGAAAAAATAAAAATAAATTTAAATTAAATGTAAAATAAAATATAAATTAAAATATACAATCGAATATAAAATAAAAATATCGAATAAATATAAATAAATATAAATAAATAAATAATCAGCATCAGCAGCGTCGACGCGCACTGAAAAAATGAAATAAAGATAAAATACTATTAAATATAAATAAAAATATATAATAAAATATAGCAAAAATATAAATTAAAATATAAAATATAAAAATATAAAATATTAAAAATACAAAACATAAAATAGTAAATAAAATATTAATAAGTATAAATAAAAGATAACTGGCATCAGCAGCGTCGACGCGCGCTGGGGAGAAAAAATAAAATTAAAATAAAAAATAAGATACAAATTAAAAAATAAAATTTAAATTAAAATGTAAAATGTAAAAATAGAAAATAAAAAATCCAAAAAATAGAAATAAAAATAAATAAATAAAAAAATAATCAGAATCAGCAGCGTCGACGCGCACTGGGAACATAAAAATAAAAATTAAAAATTAAATTAAAGTATGATTTATAAAATAAAATATAAAATGTAATATAAAATGTAAAATAAAATGTAAAAAAAAGTAATAAATATAAATAAATACAAATAAATATAAATTAATACATAAATAATCAGCATCAGCAGCGTCGACGCGCTCTGGGAAATAAAAATAAAAATAAAAAAATTAATTAAAATATGAATTATAAAATAAAATATAAAATATAAAATAAAATGTAAAATAAAATATAAAATAAAGTGTCTAATAAATAGAAATAAATAAATATTCAGCAACAGCAGCGTTGACGCGCTCTGGGAAATAAAAATAAAAATAAAAAATTAAATTAAAATATGAATTTTAAAATAAAATATAAAATATAATATAAAATGTAAAATAAAATATAAAATAAAGTGTCTAATAAATATAAATAAATATAAATAAATATAAATAAATAAATATTCAGCAACAGCAGCGTTGACACGCTCTGGGGAGGGAAATAAAAATTAAGTTAATAAAATAATAAAATATAAAATAAAATATAGATTAAAATATAAATTAAAATGCAATGTAAATTTAATTAATTAATTCGTTAATGAGCGTGTAGATGTCGTCTGACACGCACTGGAGAAGGAAATAAAAATTAAATTAGTTACAAAAAAAATAATATAATAAGGTATAAAATGTAATATATGAAATATAAAATATAAAATATAAAATAATATATTAATAAATATAAATAATTAAAAATGAAAGATAATCAGCATCAGCAGATTCGACACGCACCGGGTTAATAAAAATAAAAATAAAATTAGTAAAATGATACTAAAATTAAAATAATTATGAATTATAAAATGTGAAATAAAGTATAAAATAAAATATAAAATGAAAAATAAAATATGAAATTAAAATATGCAATAAATAGAAATCAATAAAAATAAATAAATCAGCAGCAGCAGCAGCGTCGACGCGCACTGGGGAATGAAAATAAAATTAATAATAATTAAAAATAATATAATAAAATATAAACTAAAATATAAGATATAAAATGGAATATAAAATAAAAATATACAATAAATATAAATATCAATAAATATAAATAAATATAAATAAATAAATAATCATCAGCAGAAAAATAAACTTAAAATTAAGAAAATAATAATAGAATTTAAAAAAATAAAAATTCTAAAATGTAAAATAAAACATAAAGTAGCAATAAATATAAATAAATATAAATAAATATGAATAATTTTATATATATATAAATAAATATATAAATAAATATGAATAAATAAATATAAATAAATATGAATAATTAAATAAATATGAATAAATAAATAAATATAAATAAACACGCACTGGAGGAGAAGAAATAAAATTAATATCAAATAAAACGTATAAAACAAAATATTGAATAAAGTACAAAATGTAAAATAAAATAGAAAATAAATAACCATAAATATACAAATAAATTTATAAATAAATATAAATACACAAATAAATAATCAGCAGCATTTTTTCCCGTTTTTCCCCAATTTTATCTCAATTTTTAACCCTTTTTTCCCCATTTTTAACCCATTTTTATTTTAATTTTTAACCCATTTTTATCTTTATTTTTAACCCTTTTTATCTTTATTTTTAACCCTTTTTATCCCAATTTTTGCACCAAATTTTCCCCATTTTTCACCCATTTTTCACCCATTTTTTTCCCATTTTAACTCGTTTTTAACCCTTTTTATCTTTATTTTTAACCCTTTTTATCCCAATTTTTGCACCCAATTTTCCCCATTTTTTACCCATTTTTCACCCATTTTTTCCCCATTTTAACTCGTTTTTAACCCATTTTTATCTTTATTTTTAACACTTTCTGTCCCAGTTTTTGCACCCAATTTGCCCCATTTTTTACCCGATTTTCACCCATTTTTATCCTAATTTTTAACCCATTTTTATCTTTATTTTTAACCCTTTTCACCCCAATTTTTAACCCTTTTCTTCCCCATTTTTCTCATTTATTTCCCCATTTGTTGCCCCATTTCCCCCCATTTTTACCCCAATTTTTAACCCTTTTTCATCCCAACTTTTAACTCTTTCTTTTCTATTTTTCACCCGATTTCCCCCCATTTTTCATCCACTTTTCCCCAATTTGTCCCAATTTTTTTTGGCATTTTTTCCCCATTTTCCCGATTTTTATCCCAATTTTTAACCCTTTCTTTCCTATTTGTTTACCTGATTTCCCCCCATTTTTCACCCAATTTTCCCCATTTTTCACCCAATTTTTCCCCATTTTCAAACATTTTTATTTCAATTTTTTACCCATTTTTCCCCATTTTTAATCCCAATTTTTAACCCTTTCTTCCCCATTTCTCCCATTTTTCCCCCCATTTCCCCCAATTTTTCCCCATTTTATGCCAATTTTTAACCCTTTCCTCTCCGATTTTTTCCCAATTTTTAACCCAATTTTTAACCCTTTGTTTCCCATTTCTGACACGATTTTTTCCCCATTTTTTCCCCATTTTTCCCCTTTTTTCCTCCCATTTTTCCCCATTTTTTC
The DNA here is from genome assembly GCA_034336685.1 of Luscinia luscinia. NCBI lineage: Eukaryota > Metazoa > Chordata > Aves > Passeriformes > Muscicapidae > Luscinia > Luscinia luscinia. The sequence goes on from JAKWBO010000898.1 coordinate 4,444, forward strand.
CCCATTTTTCCCCATTTTCCGTCAATTTTTTCCCCATTTTTCCCCATTTTCCCCCAATTTTTTCCCCATTTTTCCCCATTTTCCCCCAATTTTTTCCCCATTTTTCCCAATTTTTTCCCCATTTTTCCACATTTTTCACCCATTTTTCCCTTTTTTTCCCCATTTTTATCCCAATTTTTAACCGTTTCCCATTTTTCACCCAATTTTCCCCATTTTTCCCCCAATTTTATACAAATTTCCCCCAACTTTTCCCTCATTTTCCCACCATTTTCCCCATTTTCACCCATTTTTACCCCAATTTTTAACCCTTTCTTTCCCATTTTTTCCCATTTTATCCCCATTTTTGACCTTTTCCTCCTTTTTTACTCAATTTATCCCAATCTTTTACCCATTTTTATCCCATTTTCCACAATTTTCCACATTTTTATTCCAATTTTTAACCCTTTCTTCTCCATTTTCCCATTTTCCACATTTTTCCACATTTTTCCCCATTTTACCCCAAATTTTAACCCTTTCTTCCCCTTTTTCACTGATTTCCCCATTTTTTCCCCATTTTTTGTGCATTTTTATCCCAATTTTTAACCCTTTTTTTCACCCGTTTTTCCCATTTTTCCCCAATTTTTCCCCATTTTCCGCCATTTTTCTCCATTTTTCACCCATTTTTCCCCATTTTTCAACCATTTTTATCCCAATTTTTAACCCTTTTTTCCTATTTTCCCCCCTATTTTTCCCCATTTTAACCCATTTTTGTCCTAATTTTTAACCCATTTTTATCCCAATTTTTAACGATTTTTATCCCATTTTTAACCCTTTCTTTCCCATTTTTCACACGATTTTTTCCTCATTTTTAACCCATTTATTCCCAATTTTTAACCCCTTCTGTCCCAATTTTTTCGCACAATTTTCCCCATTTTTTCCCCATTTTTACCTGATTTTTCTCCATTTTTCCCCATTTTTCAATCATTTTTTTTCCTTATTTTAACCCATTTCTATCCCAATTTTTAACCATTTTATCCCAACTTTTAACCCTTTCTTCCCATTTCTGACACGATTTTTTCCCCATTTTTTTCACCCATTTTTCCCCATTTTGCACCATTTCCCCCATTTTATCCCAATTTTTAACCCTTTCTTTCCCATTTTTCAACCAATTTCCCCCATTTTTCACCATTTTTTCCCCATTTTTATCCCAATTTTTCACCCATTTTTATCCCAATTTTTAACCCTTTCTTTGCCATTTTTGACACGATTTTTTTCCCATTTTTCACCCATTTTTTCCCCATTTTTATCCAAATTTTTAACACTTTTTCTCCAAATTTTTAACCCTTTTTATCCCATTTTTCACCCAATTTTTTCCCAATTTTCCCCCATTTTAACCCATTTTTATCTTAATTTTTAATGCATTTTTATCCCAATTTTAACCCTTTTATCCCATTTTTCACCCGATTTTCCCCATTTTTAATCCCGATTTTTAACCCTTTGTTTCCCGTTTTCACCCGACAAATAAATACATACACCAAAACATAGAACAAAACAAAACAAAATAAACCAAATTAAAATAAAATAAAATAAATTAAATGAAAAAAAATAAAATTAAATTAAAATAAATTAATTAAAGTTCCCCTCACGGTGAGCAGCAGGGCGGGGACGGGTGGCGCCGCCCCAGGTGAAACCAAATAACTAAAATAAATAAAAATAAAAAAAAACCAAAAAATAAAACAAAATAAAATCAATTAAAATAAAACAAATAAAAATAAAAAAAAATTAAAATAAAAATAAAATAAGGTAAACAAAAATAAAAATAAAATAAAAGTTAAAAAAAAAATCCAGGTGGAACCAAACCCACATTCATTAAATCAATAAAACACAAAATAAAATTAATCAATTAAAATAAAATAGAATTTTTTAACCCTTTCCATCCCATTTTTCCCCCATTTTTTCCCGATTTTTCAACCATTTTTTCCCATTTTTATCCCAATTTTTAACCCTTTTTTTCCCATTTTTCAACCGATTTTTCCCCATTTTTTCCCCATTTTTTTTCCCATTTTCTTTCCCATTTTTTTTTCCCATTTTTTCCCCATTTTATGCCAATTTTTAACCCTTTCCTCTCCGATTTTTTTCCCATTTTTATTCCAATTTTTAACTTTTTCTTTCCCGTTTTTGACACGATTTCCCCCCATTTTTTCACCCATTTTTTCCCCATTTTTCCCCATTTTAATCCCAATCTTTCCCCATTTTTATCTCAATTTTTAACCCTTTGTTTCCCATTTTTCACCCAGTTTTTCCCCATTTTTATCCCAATTTTTAACCCTTTTTTTGCCCATTTTTCACCCAATTTTCCCCATTTTTCCCCCATTTTTATCCCCATTTTTAACCTTTTTTCATCCCAATTTTAACCCTTTCTGTCCCACTTTTCACACGATTTTTTCCCCATTTTTATCCCAAATTTAGTCCAAATTTTCCCCCATTTTAACCCATTTTTATCCTAATTTTTAATGCATTTTTATCCCAATTTTTAACCCTTTTTATCCCATTTTTCACCCGATTTTTCCCCATTTTTATCCCATTTTTAACCCTTTCTTTCCCATTTTTAACACGATTTTTCCCCCATTTTTTTCACCCATTTTTCCCATTTTTCACCCATTTTTCACCCATTTTTACCCCATTTTTATCCCAATTTTTAACCCTTTGTTTCCCATTTTTCACCCGATTTTCCCCCATTTTTATCTCATTTTTAACCCTTTCTTTCCCATTTTTCACCCAATTTTCCCCATTTTTTCCCCATTTTTTCTCTCATTTTTCACAATTTTTTCCTCTCATTTTTCACCCGATTTTTCCCCATTTTTAACCCAATTTTTAACCCTTTCTTCCCCATTTTTCAACCAATTTCCCCCCATTTTTCTCCCATTTTTCCCCCATTTAATCCCAATTTTTAACCCTTTCTTTCCCATTTTTGACACGATTTTTTCCCCATTTTTTCACCATTTTTCCCCATTTTTATCCCAATTTTTAACCCATTTTTATCCCATTTTTAACCCTTTCTTCCCCATTTTTCACATGACTTTTTTCCCATTTTCACCAACTTTCACCCAAAAACAAAACAAAACAAAACAAAATGAAGACAAACAAAATAAAATGAATTAAATTAAATTAAATTAAATTAAATTAAATTAAAATAACTTAATTAATTTCCCTCACGGTGAGCAGCAGGGCAGGGACGGGCGGCGCCGCCCCAGGTGGAACCAAATAAATAAAATAAAATTAAATTAAAATAAATTAAAACAAATTAAATTAAAATAAATTAAAATTAAATTAAATTAAAATAAATTAAATTAAAGTCCCCTCACGGTGAGCAGCAGGGCGGGGCCGGGCGGCGCCGCCCCAGGTGGAACCAAATAAATAAACTAAAATAAAATTAAAAAACCAAACTAAAATAAATTAAAATAAATTAATATAAAATGAAATTTTTTTAACCCTTTCCATCCTATTTTTCCCAATATTTTTTTCCCGATTTTTCAACCATTTTTTCCCCATTTTTATCCCAATTTTTAACCCTTTTTTTCCCATTTTCCCCCCATTTTTACCCATTTTTTAATCCCAATTTTTAACCCTTTCTTTCCCATTTTTGACACGATTTTTCCCCCATTTTTCCCCCATTTTTCCCCATTTTTATCCCAATTTTTAACCCTTTTTCTCCCAATTTTTAACCCTTTTAATCCCATTTTTAACCCTTTCTTCCCCATTTTTCACACGATTTTCCCCCATTTTTTTCACCCATTTTTTCCCCATTTTTCACCAATTTCTGCCAATTTTTAACCCTTTCCTCTCCGATTTTTTCCCAATTTTTATCCCAATTTTTAACCCTTTCTTTGCCATTTTGGACACGATTTTTCCCCATTTTTTCACCCATTTTTTCCCCATTTTTCCCCATTTTTCAACCATTTTTTCCCCATTTTAACCCATTTTTATCCCAATTTTTAACCCTTCCTTCCCCATTTTTCACACCATTTTCTCCCATTTCTTTCCCATTTTTTCCCCATTTTCCCCCATTTTTATCCCAATTTTTCACCCATTTTTATCTCATTTTTAACCCTTTGTTTCCCATTTTCCCCCCATTTTTCACCCATTTTTATCCCCATTTTTAACCTTTTTTCATCCCAATTTTTAACCCTTTCTGTCCCATTTTTCACACGATTTTTCCCCATTTTATCCCCAATTTTGCCCAAATTTTCCCCCCATTTTAACCCATTTTTATCCCAATTTTTAACGATTTTTATCCCATTTTTAACCCTTTCTTCCCCATGTTTCACACGATTTTTTTCCCATTTTCACCAACTTTCATCCAAAAACAAAACAAAACAAAACAAAATGAAGACAAATTAAATAAAATAAATAAAATTAAATTAAAATAAATTAAATTAATTTCCCTCACGGTGAGCAGCAGGGCGGGGACGGGCGTGCACCGCCCCAGGTGGAACCAAATAAATAAACTAAAATAAATTAAAATAAATTAAAACAAATTAAATTAAAATAAATTAAAATTAAATGAAATTTTTTAACCCTTTCCATCCCATTTTTCCCCATATTTTTCCCCGATTTTTCAACCATTTTTACCCATTTTTATCCCAATTTTTAACCCTTTCTTCCCCATTTTCACACCATTTTCTCCCATTTTTTCCCATTTTTTCCCCAATTTCTGCCAATTTTTAACCCTTTCCTCTCCGATTTTTCCCAATTTTTATCCCAATTTTTAACCCTTTGTTTCCCATTTCTGACACGATTTTTTCCCATTTTTTCCCCATTTTTCCCCTTTTTCCTCCCATTTTTCCCCATTTTTCCCCATTTTTCCCCATTTTCCCCCAATTTTTTCCCCATTTTTCCCCATTTTCCCCCAATTTTTTCCCCATTTTCCCCATTTTCCTAATTTTTTTCCCCATTTTTCCACATTTTTCACCCATTTTTCCCCTTTTTTCCCCATTTTATGCCAATTTTAACCGTTTCCCATTTTCACCCCAATTTTCCCATTTTCCCCCAATTTTATACAAATTTCCCCCAACTTTTCCCTCATTTTCCCACCATTTTTCCCCATTTTCACCCATTTTACCCCAATTTTTAACCCTTTCTTTCCCATTTTTTTCCCATTTTTATCCCCATTTTTGACCTTTTCCTCCCCTTTTTTTACTCAATTTTATCCCAATCTTTTACCCATTTTTATCCCATTTTCCCCATTTTTCCACATTTTTATTCCAATTTTTAACCCTTTCTTCTCCATTTTCCCATTTTTCCACATTTTTCCACATTTTTCCCCCATTTTTCCGCATTTTTCCCCCATTTTTACCCCAAATTTTAACCCTTTCTTCCCCTTTTTTCACCCGATTTCCCCCCATTTTTTCCCCATTTTTTGTGCATTTTTATCCCAATTTTTAACCCTTTTTTTCACCCGTTTTTCCCATTTTTCAACCATTTTTATCCCAATTTTTAACCCTTTTTTCCTATTTTCCCCCTATTTTTCCCCATTTTAACCCATTTTTATCCTAATTTTTAACGATTTTTATCCCATTTTAACCCCTTTCGTCCCCCATTTTTCACACGATTTTTCCTCATTTTTCACCCATTTTTTCCCAATTTTTAACCCTTTCTGTCCCAATTTCTTTGCACAATTTTCCCCATTTTTTCCCCATTTTTACCTGATTTTTCTCCATTTTTCTCCCATTTTTAATCCCAATTTTTAACCCTTTCTTCCCCATTTTTCACACGATTCCCCCCATTTTTCTCCATTTTTCCCCATTTTATGCCAATTTTTAACCCTTTCCTCTCCGATTTTTCCCAATTTTTATCCCAATTTTTAACCCTTTGTTTCCCATTTATCACCCGATTTTTCCCCATTTCAACCCATTTTGTCCTAATTTTTAATCCATTTCTGACCCAATTTTTAACCCTTTTTATCCCATTTTTAACCCTTTCTTTCCCATTTTTCACACGATTTTTCCTCATTTTTCACCCATTTATTCCCAATTTTTAACCCCTTCTGTCCCAATTTTTTCGCACAATTTTCCCCATTTTTTCCCCATTTTTACCTGATTTTTCTCCATTTTTCTCCCATTTTTCAATCATTTTTTTTCCTTATTTTAACCCATTTCTATCCCAATTTTTAACCATTTTATCCCAACTTTTAACCCTTTCTTCCCATTTCTGACACGATTTTTCCCCCATTTTTTTCACCCATTTTTCCCCATTTTGCACCATTCCCCCATTTTTATCCCAATTTTTAACCCTTTCTTTCCCATTTTTCAACCAATTTCCCCATTTTTTCACCATTTTTCCTCATTTTTATCCCAATTTTTCACCCATTTTATCCCAATTTTCACCCTTTTTGCCCATTTTTCTTCCATTTTTCCCCATTTTATCCCAATTTTTAACCCTTTCTTTGCCATTTTTGACACGATTTTTCCCCATTTTTTCACCCATTTTTCCCCATTTTTATCCCAATTTTCGCCCATTTTTATCTCAATTTTTAACCCTTTCTGTCCCATTTTTCACACGATTTTTTCCCCATTTTTTCCCATTTTCCACCCCATTTTTTCCCCATTTTTTCCCCATTTTATGCCAATTTTTAACCCTTTCCTGTCCGATTTTTTCCCAACTTTTATCCCAATTTTTAACCCTTTCTTTGCCATTTTTGACACGATTTTCCCCCATTTTTCCCCCATTTTTTCCCCTTTTTTCCCCATTTTTATCCCAATTTTTCACCCATTTTTATCTCAATTTTTAACCCTTTGTTTCCCATTTTTACCCCATCTTTTCCCCATTTTTAATCCCAATTTTTAACCCTTTTTCTCCCAATTTTTAACCCTTTGTTTCCCATTTTTCACCCAATTTTTTCCAAATTTTTCCCCATTTTTTCCCAATTTTTAACCCTTTCTGTCCCAATTTTTGCACCCGATTTTCCCCATTTTTTCCCCATTTTTCCCCCATTTCAACCCATTTTTATCCTAATTTTTAATCCATTTTTATCCCAATTTTTAACGACTTTTATCCCATTTTTAACCCTTTCTTCCCCATTTTTCACCCATTTGTTTCCCCATTTTTTCAACCATTTTTCCCCATTTTTATCCCAATTTTTAACCCTTTCTTCCCCATTTTTCACACCATTTTCTCCCATTTTTTCCCCATTTTTTGCCAATTTTTAACACTTTCCTCTCCAATTTTTTCTCAATTTTTAATCCCAATTTTTAACCCTTTCTTTGCCATTTTTGACACGATTTTTTCCCCATTTTTTCACCCATTTTTTCCCATTTTTCACCAATTTTTACCCCATTTTTGTCCCAATTTTTAACCCTTTATAGTCCCAATTTTTAACCCTTTGTTTCCCATTTTTCACCCAATTTTTTCCCAATTTTCCCCCATTTTTATCCCATTTTTAACCCTTTCTTTCCTATTTTCCCCCCTATTTTTCCCCATTTTTTCCCCATTTTAACCCATTTTTATCCTAATTTTTAATCCATTTCTATCCCAATTTTTAACCCTTTTTATCCCATTTTTAACCCTTTCTTCCCCATTTTTCACATGACTTTTTTCCCATTTTCACCAACTTTCACCCAAGAACAAAACAAAACAAAATGAAGACAAATAAAATGAAAATAAATAAAATAAAATAAAATAAAATAAAATAAAATAAAATAAAATAAAATAAAATAAAATAAATTAAATTAAATTAAATTAAATTAAATTAAAATAAATTAAATTAATTTCCCTCCCGGTGAGCAGCAGGGCGGGGACGGGCGTGCGCCGCCCCAGGTGGAACCAAATAAATAAAATAAAATAAAATAAAAAAACCAAACTAAAATAAATTAAATTCCATTAAAATAAAATAAAATAAATAAAATAAAAAAAATTAAAATAAAATTAAAATAAGGTAAATAAAAATAAAATAAAAACAAAATAAAAAATCCAGGTGGAACCAAACCCACATTCATTAAATCAATAAAACACAAAATAAAATCAATAAATTAAAATAAAATGAAATTTTTTAACCCTTTCCATCCCATTTTCCCCCATTTTTTCCCGATTTTTCACCCATTTTTTCCCATTTTTATCCCAATTTTTAACCCTTTCTTTGCCATTTTTGACACGATTTTTTCCCCATTTTTTCACCCATTTTTTTCACCCATTTTTTCCCCATTTTTATCCCAATTTTTAACCCTTTTTATCCCATTTTTAACCCTTTCTTCCCCATTTTTCACACGATTTTTTTCCCATTCTCACCAACTTTCACCCAAAAACAAAACAAAACAAAACAAAATGAAGACAAATAAATTAAAATCAATTAAAATAAAATAAATTAAATTAAAATAAATTAAATTAATTTCCCTCACGGTGAGCAGCAGGGGGCGGGGGACGGGCGTGCGCCGCCCCAGGTGGATCATGGCCAGCAGCCCCGGCAGGTGCCCCTCCCTGGCGCCGGCGTAGAACAGCCTGTGACGTCATGGGGCGTGGCCGTGACGTCATGGTGGGCGTGGCAATGGTGGCGTGGTGGGCGTGGTTGTGGTGTCACAGTGGGCGTGACCATGACGTCATGGGAAAGGAAAATGGGAAGGGAAATGAGGTGAAAATGAGGAAATGAAAAGGGAGAGTTTGGGGGATTTTGAGTAAAATTTATGGAACTTTGGGGGATTTTGGGGAATTTTGTGAAAACTTGGGGAATTTTGGGGAAATTTTGGCGAATTTTTAGAAAATTTGGGGAAAATTTGGGGGAAATCGGCGAAATTTGGGGAAATTTGGGGAAAATGTTGGGGGATTTTGGGGAAAATTTGGGGAAAATTTGGGAAATTTTGGGGAATATTTTGGGGAAATTCCGGGGAAAAATTTAAAGAAATTTTGGGAAAAATTTGGGAAAACTTTGGGAAAATTTTGGGGAAGCTTTGGGAAAATTTGAGGAATTTTGAAAAAAAATTGGCGAATTTTGGGGAAATTTGAGGAAAATTTTGGGGGACTTTGGGGAAAAAATGGGAAAAAAATGGGAAAAATTGGGGGAAAATCAGAAAAATTTGGGAAAAATTTTGGAGAAAATTTTGAAAATTTTGGGAAAATTTTGGGGTAAATTTTCGGAATTTTGGGAAAATTTTTGGGGAAATTTTGGGGAACATGAGGTGAAAATTCGGGGTAAAAGTGACAAAAAATGAGGAAAAAATTACCAAAAAATGGGAAAAAAATGGGAAAAATTGGGGGAAAATCAGAAAAATTCGGGGAAAATTTTGGGGTAAATTTTGGGAATTTTGGGAAAATTTTGGGGAAAAATTTGGGGAAATTTTGGGAACATGAGGTGAAAATTTGGGGTAAAAATGACAAAAAATTGAGGAAAAATGGGAAAAAAATGGGAAAAATTGGGGGAAAATCAGAAAAATTCGGGGAAAATTTTGGGGTGAATTTTGGGAATTTGGGAAAAAATTTGGGGAAAAATTTGGGAATTTTGTGAAAATTTTTAGGGAAATTTTGGGGTAAAAATGACAAAAAAATGAGCAAAAAATGGGAAAAAAATGGGAAAAATTGGGGGAAAATCAGAAAAATTTGGGGAAAATTTTGGGGTGAATTTTGGGAATTTTGGGAAATTTTGGAATTTGGGATTTTTTTACCTGGAGCAGGTGAACAGGGACCCGTTGACTCCTCCAAAGGTCGAGAGCACCACGGCCAAGGGCATCACCCAGGCCAAGGGACCCAAAACTTTCTCCCCAAAAGTCTGAAAAAAAACCCCAAAATCCCCAAAAATTCCAAAATTTGCATCAAAATCCCCAAAATACCAAAATCCCCAAATTTTTACCCAAAATCCTCAATTTTTCCCCAAAAAATCCACATTTTTCTCCTCAAAAATCCCCCAATTTTCTCCATTTTTTTTCCCAAAATTCCCAAAATTTTCCCAAAATTTTCCCAAATTTTCCAAATTTTCTCCCTTTTCCCCAAATTTTCCCATTTTTCACCCAAAAATCCTCATTTTTATCCCAAATTTTTACCCCATTTTTTATCCTTTTTTTATCAATTTTTTATCATTTTTTCCTGGAATTTTTTCCAATTTTTAAAATTTTTTCACCAACTTTTCCCAAATTTTCCTTTTTTTTCGCCCATTTATCATTTTTCCCCAATTTTATCAATTTTTCCTCAATTTTTTTCCAATTCTAATTTTTTTTCACCAATTTTTTATCATTTTTTCTCAATTTTTTTACAATTTTTTCCTCAAGTTTTTCCCCATTTTTCAATTTTTTTCACCAATGTTTTTTCCCAAATTTTCCTTTTTCTCCCCAATTTTTTTATCATTTTTCCCCAATTTTTTCCTCAATTTTTTTCACTTTTTTCCCAAATTTTCCTTTTTTTCCCCAATTTTTTATCATATTTTTTTCAATTTTTTTCCCATTTTTCAATTTTTTTCACCAATTTTTTCCCCAATTTTTTCCCCATTTTTCCTCAATTTTTTTATCATTTATCCCCAATTTTTTCCAATTTTTTCAATTTCTTTCCCAAATTTTTTTCCCCAAATTTTCCTTTTTTTTCCCAATTTTTTAAACATTTTTTTCATTAATTTTTCTCCAAATTTTAAATTTATTTCTCCATTTTTTCCCAAATTTTCCTTTTTCTCCCCCAATTTTTTTCCCCATTTTTTTCCTCAATTTTTTTTCCCATTTTTCAATTTTTTCACCATTTTTTCCCCTTTTTTTGCCATTTTTTCTCAATTTTTTAAAAATTTTTTTTCTCAATTTTTTCCCGTTTTTCAATTTTTTCACCATTTTTTTCCCAAATTCTCCTTTTTTCGTCCCATTTTTTTATCATTTTTCCTTAACTTCTTACAATTTTTTCCTCCATTTTTTCCATTTTTCATTTTTTTCACCCTTTTTTCCCAAATTTTCCTTTTTTTCCCCAATTTTTTTCTCTTTTTGTTTTCATTTTTTCCTCAATTTTTTTCAATTTTTCATTGTCACCAGTTTTTCCCAAAATTTCTTTTATTTCCCCAAATTTTTTATCATTATTTTCCTTAATTTTTTTCCATTTTCCAATTTTTTTCACCATTTTTCCTTCATTTTTCAATTTCTTTTCAAATTTTCCCATTTTTCCCCCATTTTTCACCCAAATTTTCACGTTTTTCCACCCAAATTTTTCCTTTTTTAAATCCAAATTTCCTCATTTTTTCACCAAAATTCCCACCCAAAAATCCCATTTTTGCCCCTTTCTGACCCAAATTTCACCTTTTTCTCCCCAAAATTTCTCCATTTTCTTCTCTGTTTTTCCACCCAAATTTTCCCATTTTCCCCCATTTTTTCACCATTTTTCTCCATTTTTTCCCCATTTTTTCACCCAAATTTTCACCATTTTCCACCCAAATTTTTCCTTTTTTTAATCCAAATTTCCTCATTTTTTCACCAAAGTTTCCACCCAAAAATCCGATTTTTGCCCCTTTCTGACCCAAATTTCACCTTTTTTTCCCCAAAATTTCTCCTACTTTTTCCCAAAATTTCTCCATTTCTTCTCCATTTTTCCACCCAAATTTTCCCATTTTTTCTCCATTTTTTCCCCATTTTTCCCCTATTTTTCCACCCAAATTTTCACCATTTTCCACCCAAATTTTTTCTTTTTTTAATCCAAATTTTCTCATTTTTTCACCAAAGTTTCCACCAAAAAATCCCATTTTTGCCCCTTTCTGACCCAAATTTCACCTTTTTTTCCCCAAAATTTCTCCTACTTTTTCCCAAAACTTCTCCATTTTTTCTCCATTTTTCCACCCAAATTTTCCCATTTTCCCCCATTTTTTCTCAATTTTTTCCCCATTTTTTCACCCAAATTTTCACCATTTTCCACCCAAATTTTTCCTTTTTTAATCCAAATTTCCTCATTTTTTCACCAAAGTTTCCACCCAAAAATCTGATTTTTTTTCCCATTTTTAATAGAAAAATCCCCATTTTTTACCCATTTTTTCTCCATTTTTTCAACCAAATTTTCACCATTTTCCACCCAAATTTTTCCTTTTTTAAATCCAAATTTTCACATTTTTTCACCAAAGTTTCCACCCAAAAATCCCATTTTTGCCCCTTTCTCACCCAAATTTCACCTTTTTTTCCCCAAAATTTCTCCTCCTTTTTTCCCAAAATTTCTCCATTTTTTCTCCATTTTTCCACCCAAATTTTCCCATTTTCCCCCATTTTTTCCCCATTTTTTTCTCCATTTTTTCTCCATTTTTTCACCCAAATTTTCTCCATTTTTTCACCCAAATTTTCACCATTTTCCACCCAAATTTTTCCTTTTTTAAATCCAAATTTTCTCATTTTTTCCCCAAAATTCCCACCCAAAAATCCCATTTTTGCCCCTTTCTGACCCAAATTTCACCTTTTTTTCCCAAAATTTCTCCTTCTTTCTCCCAAAATTTCTCCATTTCTTCTCCCTTTTTCCACCCAAATTTTCCCATTTTCCCCCATTTTTTTTCCATTTTTTCCCCATTTTTTCACCCAAATTTTCACCATTTTCCACCCAAATTTTTCCTTTTTTAAAATCCAAATTTCCTCATTTTTTCACCAAAGTTTCCACCCAAAAATCTGATTTTTTTCCATTTTTAATAGAAAAATCCCCATTTTACCCCATTTTACCCCATTTTACCCCATTTTACCCCATTTTTACCCCATTTCCCACCCGATTTTCTCCATTTTTTCACCGTTTTTCCCCAAATTTTCGCCGTTTTTCCCCATTTTTTCACCGTTTCTCCCCAAATTTTCGCCGTTTCTCACCCAAATTTCACTTTTTTGTTTTTTCCCCTTTTCCCCTGTTTTTGCCCCGGCTCCTCACCACGGCCACGGCGTCGCTCTGCAGGATCCAAAATCCCAAAATTCCCACCCAAAAATCCCATTTTTGCCCCTTTCTCACCCAAATTTCACCTTTTTTTTCCCCAAAATTTCTCCTACTTTTTCCCAAAATTTCGCCATTTTTTCTCCATTTTTCCACCCAAATTTTCCCATTTTCCCCCATTTTTTCCCCATTTTTTTCCATTTTTTCCCCATTTTCTCTCCGTTTTTTCCCCATTTTTTTTCACCCAAATTTTCACCATTTTCCACCCAAATTTTTCCTTTTTTAAATCCAAATTTTCTCATTTTTTCACCAAAGTTTCCACCCAAAAATCTGATTTTTTTTCCCATTTTTAATAGAAAAATCCCCATTTTTACCCATTTTACCCCATTTTTACCCCAAATTTTTACCCCATTTTACCCCATTTTTACCCCATTTTTACCCCATTTCCCCCATTTTACCCCATTTTACCCCATTTCCCACCCGATTTTCTCCATTTTTTCACCGTTTTTCCCCAAATTTTCGCCGTTTCTCCCCAAATTTTCGCCGTTTCTCACCCAAATTTCACTTTTTTGTTTTTTCCCGTTTTCCCCTGTTTTTGCCCCAGCTCCTCACCACGGCCACGGCGTCGCTCTGCAGGATCCAAAACCCCAAAATTCCCACCCAAAAATCCCATTTTTGCCCCTTTCCGACCCAAATTTCACCTTTTTTTCCCCAAAATTTCTCCTACTTTTTCCCAAAATTTCTCCATTTTTTTCTCCATTTTTCCACCCAAATTTTCCCGTTTTCCTCCATTTTTTCTCCATTTTTTCCCCATTTTTTCACCCAAATTTTCACCATTTTCCACCCAAATTTTTCCTTTTTTAAATCCAAATTTCCTCATTTTTTCACCAAAGTTTCCACCCAAAAATCTGATTTTTTCCCCATTTTTAATAGAAAAATCCTCGTTTTTCCCCAATTTCCCCCATTTTTACCTCATTTTACCCCATTTTTACCCCATTTTACCCCATTTTTACCCCATTTTTACCCCCATTTTACCCCATTTTACCCCATTTTACCCCACATCCCACCCGATTTCCTCCATTTTTTCACCGTTTTTCCCCAAATTTTCGCCGTTTCTCCCAAATTTTCGCCGTTTCTCACCCAAATTTCACTTTTTGTTTTTTCCCGTTTTCCCTGTTTTTGCCCGGCTCCTCACCACGGCCACGGCGTCGCTCTGCAGGATCTCCTGGGGGCTCATGGCCGCCAGATACGCCACGTTGGCGGCCACGTACAGGAACGTCACCAGCGGGATGGAGATGGAGATGGCCAGCGGCAAATTCCTGCCCGAAACACCCAAAATCCAAAATTTTAACCCAAAAATCTAAAATCTCCACCCAAAAATCTAAAATTCCCGACCAGAAATGCAAAATTTCCACGCAAAAATTCAAAATCTCCACGCAAAAATCAAAAATCTTCACACAAAAATCTAAAATCTCCACCCAAAAATCAAAAATTCCGACCCAAAAATCAAAATTTTAACCCAAAAATCAAAATTTTAACCCAAAAATCTATTATCTCTACCTAAAAACCAAAATTATCACCCCAAAATCCAAAATCTCCACCCAAAAATCCAAAATTTCCACCCAAAAATCCAAAATCTCCACGCAAAAATCTAAAATTTCCACCCAAAAATCCAAAATCTCCACGCAAAAATCTAAAATCTCCACGCAAAAATCCAAAATTCCTGCCCAAAATACCCAAATTCCAAAATTCCCGACCAGAAATACAAAATTTTAACCCAAAAATCCAAAATCTCCACTCAAAAATCCAAAATCTCCACGCAAAAATAAAAAATTCCCACACAAAAATCCAAAATTCCCACCCAAAAATCCAAAATTCCTGCCCAAAATACCCAAAATCCAAAATTCCCGACCAGAAATTCAAAATCTCCACGCAAAAATCAAAAATTCCCGCCCAAAAATACCCAAAATCCAAAATTCCCGACCAGAAATACAAAATTTCCACTCAAAAATTCAAAATCTCCACCCAAAAATCTAAAATCTCCACCCAAAAATCAAAAATTCCCGCCCAAAAATTCTCAAAATCCAAAATTCCCGACCAGAAATCCAAAATCTCCACGCAAAAATCCAAAATTCCTGCCCAAAATCCCCAAAATCCAAAATTCCCGACCAGAAATCCAAAATTTCCACACAAAAATACAAAATTTCCACCCAAAAATCTAAAATTCCCGACCAGAAATCCAAAATTCCCACCCAAAAATCCAAAATTCCCACCCAGAAATCCAAAATTCCCACCCAAAAATCACCATTTTCATCCAAAAATCCAAAATTTTTTTTTCCTATTTTTCTCGTTTTTCCCCCCAATTTTTTTCCTTTTTCTTCCCATTTCTTTCTCTTTTCATTTTCCTTTTTTTCCCCATTTCTCCCCCTATTTTTTTCCTTTTTTTTCCCAATTTTTCCCCAATTTTTCCCCATTTCTCCCCCATTTTTTTCCTTTTTCCCCCATTTCTTCCTCATTTTTCCCTTTTTCCCCATTTTTTTCTCATTTTTTTCCATTTTCCCCCATTTCTCCCCCAATTTTTTTCCTGTTTTTCCCTCATTTTCCCCAAATTTCCTCCGATTTTTTTCCTTTTTTTCCCCCATTTTTTCCTTTTTTTCCCCATTTCTTCCCCAATTTTTTCCCTTTTTTCTCCATTTTTTTCACCCAATTTTTTCCATTTTCCCCCCATTTCTCCCCCAATTTTTTTTCCTTCTTTCCCCATTTTTCCTCATTTTTTTACGGCCCGATATTTCCCGATTTCTCCCCAATTTTTCCCCATTTTCCCCAATTTTTCCCCTATTTTTCCCCATTTCTCCCCGATTTTTTCCCAATTTTTCCCCCATTTTTTTCCTTTTTCCCCATTTCTCCCCCAATTTTTCCACTATTTTTCCCCATTTCTCCCGTTTTTTCCCCATTTTTCCTCCATTTTCCCCCTATTTTTTCCATTTTTCCCCATTTTCCCCAATTTTCCCCCAATTTTTCCTATTTTTTCCCCATTTTCCCCCAATTTTTCCCCAATTTTTCCCATTTCTCCCCCAATTTTATTTTTCCTTTTTTTCCCATTTCTCCCCCAATTTTCCCCCATTTTCCCCATTTCTCTCCTGGTTTTTCTTCCAATTTCTTTTCCCCCATTTCTCTCCCAATTTTTCCCCATTTCTCCCCCAATTTTTTCCCTTTTTTCCCCAATTTTCCCCATTTTACCCATTTTTCCCCGATTTTTTCCCCATTTTTCCCCATTTCTCCCCAATTTTCCCCCAATTCTCCCCCAATTTTCCCCCAATTTCCCCCAATTTTTTTCCATTTTTCCCCATTTTTCCCCATTTCTCCCCAATTTTTTCCTTTCTCCCCAATTTTTTCCCCAATTTTCCCCCAATTTTTTTCCCATTTTCCCCCATTTCTGCCTCAATTTTCCCCCTATTTTCCCCATTTCTCCCCGAATTTTTTCCCTTTTTTCCCCCATTTCTCCCCCAATTTTCCCCCAATTTCCCCCAATTTTCCCCAATTTTCCCCCATTTTCCCAATTTTTCCCCATTTTTTCCCCATTTCTCCCCCAATTTTTTCCTGTTTTTCCCCATTTCTCCCCAATTTCCCCCAATTTTTTCCTTTTTTTCCCCATTTCTCCCCAATTTCTCCCCCATTTCCCCCATTTTTCCCCCAATTTCCCCCAATTTTTTTCCTTTTTCTCCAATTTTCCCCCAATTTCCCCCAATTTCCCGCCCCTCCCCCACCGCTGGGGTCTCTCCCTCTCTCGGTGACGCAGTTGAGGAAGTTCCAGGTCACCCAAATTCCTCTTTTTTCCCCATTTTTTCCCCCAATTTTTCTCAGAATTTTTCCCATTTTCCCCAATTTTTCCCCATTTTTCCCATTTCTCCCCCAATTTTTTCCTGTTTTTTCCCCATTTTTCCCCCATTTCTCCCCCAATTTTCCCCCAATTTTTTCCATTTTTTCCACCATTTCTCCCCCAATTTCCCCCAATTTTTTCCTTTTTTCCCCATTTTCCCCAATTTTCCCCCAATTTCCCCCAATTTTCCCCCAATTTTTCCCAATTTTCCCCATTTCTCCCCCAATTTCCCCCATTTTTTCCATTTTTTCCCCAATTTCCCCCAATTTTTTCCATTTTTTCCCCCTCCCCACCGGTGGGGCCTCTCCATCTCCTCGGTGACGTAGTTGAGGAAGTTCCAGCCGCCGTAGGCGAAACGAGCCCTACAGACACGCCAGGAACAGCGAGCCCGCGCTGGGCGGGGCCCAGAACGTGAACGCGGGGAGGGGCGCAGCCAGAAGTGCTCCCCTGCCGGCACGCACAGGGTTAAAAGATTCACTTTTCCCCCTTTTTTAAACATTTTTTCCCGATTTTTTCCCCATTTTTTCTTTTTTTCCCTTTTTTTCCTTTTTTCCCACATTTTTCCTTTTTTTCCCGATTTTTTCCCCCTTTTTCCCCATTTTTCCCGATTTTTCCCCTTTTTTCCCGATTTTTTCCCTTTTTCCCCCATTTTTTCCCCATTTTTCCCTTTTTTCCCCATTTTTCCCGATTTTTTCCCACATTTTTTCCTTTTTCCCCATTTTTCCCGATTTTTCCCACATTTTTCCTTTTTTCCCCCATTTTTCCCCATTTTTACTTTTTTTTAACATTTTTTCCTTTTTTCTTTAAACATTTTTCCTTTTTTTTCCTTTTTTTTCCCACTTTTTTCCTCCATTTTTTCATTTTTCCGCTTTTTTTCCCCATTTTTTTCCTTTTTTTTAAACATTTTTTCCTTTTTTTCCTTTTTTTCCCGATTTTTTCCCTTTTTTAACATTTTTTCCTTTTTTTCCCCATTTTTCCCCCTTTTTTCCTTTTCTTTAAACACTTTTTCGTTTTTTTTCCTTTTTTTAACATTTTTTCCTTTTTTTCCTTTTTTCCTTTTTAAAACATTTTTTCCTTTTTTCCCCCATTTTTTCCTTTTTTTAAACATTTTTTTATATATTTTTTCCTTTTTTTCTTTTTTTTTTTAACATTTTTTTCCTTTTTAAAAACTTTTTCGTTTTTTTAACATTTTCCCCTTTTTTTAACATTTTTTCCTTTTTTCCCCATTTTTCCTTTTTTTCCCCCTTTTTCCGATTGTTTCCCTTTTTTAAACATTTTTCCCTTTTTAAACATTTTTTCCTTTTTTTAACATTTTTTCCTTTTTTTCCTTTTTTTTCCTTTTTTAACATTTTTCCTTTTTCCCCATTTTCCCCATTTTTCCTTTTTTAACATTTTTGCTTTTTTAACATTTTTCCCTTTTTAACATTTTTCCTTTTTTTCTTTTTCCTTTTTTTTAACATTTTTTCCCTTTTTTAAAACTTTTTTCTTTTTTTTAACATTTTTCCTTTTTTTCCCACATTTTTTCCTTTTTTTAAACATTTTTTCTTTTTTTAACATTTTTTCCTTTTTTAAACATTTTTTCCTTTTTTCCCACATTTTTTCCTTTTTTTAACATTTTTCCTTTTTTTTAACATTTTTCTTTTTTTAACATTTTCCTTTTTTTCCCACATTTTTTCCTTTTTTTTTAAACATTTTTTCCTTTTTGTTAACATTTTTTCCTTTTTTAACATTTTTCCTTTTTTTTTCCTCTTTTTCCCAAATTTTTACCCCATTTCTCCCATTTTACCCCATTTTTACCCCATCTCCCCCTTTTACCCCATTTTCCCCCATCATTTTTATCATCCCTCCCAAAATCCCCATTTTCCCCTTTTCCCCAAACTCCGGGTTTTTTCCCAATTTTTCCTCATTTTTCCCCATTTTTATCCCATTTTCCCCCATTTTACCCCATTTTATTTTACCCCCATTTTACCCCATTTCCCCCGTTTTCTCCATTTTACCCCCATTTTACCCCATTTTACCCCTTACATTTTACCCCATTTTACCCCATTTTACCCCTTTTTACCCCATTTACCCCATTTTACCCCATTTTTACCCCATTTTACCCCATTTTACCCCATTTTACCCCTTTTACCCCATTTTACCCTATTTTACCCCATTTTTACCCCATTTTATTTTTACCCCATTTTACCCCATTTTACCCCATTTCCCCCGTTTTTCTCCAATTTTACCCCATTTTACCCCATTTTTACCCCATTTTCCCCCTATTTTTTCAATTTCCCCAAACCCCATTTTCCCCTTTTCCCCAAACTCCGGGTTTTTTCCCCCGTTTTACCCCATTTCCCCATTTCTCCCCTGGTTTGACCCATTTTTCCCCTTTTCCTCCCGATTTACCCCATTTTACCCCATTTTACCCCATTTCCCCATTTCCCCATTTTACCCGTTTCCCCATTTTCCCCATTTTACCCTACTTTTACCCCATTTACCCCATTTCACCCCATTTACCCCATTTTACCCCATTTTACCCCAATTTTTTTACCCCATTTTACCCCATTTTACCCCATTTTACCCCATTTCCCCATTTTTACCCCATTTTTACCCCATTTTTACCTTGTTTTTCCCTTTTCCTCCCCATTTTTCCCTTTTGCCCCCAAACTCCGGGTTTTTCCCCATTTTCCCCCATTTTTTCCCTTTTCCTCCCCATTTCACCCCATTTTACCCCACTTTACCCCATTTTTCCCTCATTTCCCAATTTTACCCCATTTACCCCACTTTCCCCCTTTTTTACCCCATTTT